>ML790672.1:346587-362232 GCA_009831015.1 Picea engelmannii | reverse complement strand
TACATTGGAAAGTCTCATCATCTCCTTATAATCAAGCGATTTCCACCAAATGGCAGCATCACCTTGCAATTTGAGATCTACCCAATGGGGCCAAGTATCTTCCCATGCTGATTTTCTTTCTTTAATGAATGATTCAATACTAGATCCATCACATTTCCCTGTAAAATACATATTTCTATGAAAACCCCTCAAAAACAGAACAATAAGTTATGGCAGAAAATCGCCGCTTTTTCCGGAAAAACCCTGAAAAACTGCAGAATTTAAAATGCTCATAACTTTACTTCCCAAACTCCGTTTCGACTGATTTTTTTTTTTGAAATTGGATATTTTTCTGAGAGGAATTCAAATATCCATTTTTTTTTTTTTTTTTCCAAATTCATCTCATAAAACTTTATATCTGAACCTGAAGTGCGCCACCCTCTTTTTCTTCCCTAAAAAAAATTTTTGCAAAAAGAGAAAACAAATCTTCCCTTCTTTGGCCAAGGAAAGTGATCTGATACCAATTGTTAAGTACCTAAACCAGATCTATAAATATACTTCATAAATAACCAAGAATAAACCATAAACCATTCACCATAACATTAACACAAGAAATAGAGAAATCCCTTGAGGTAGGGTAACACCATATATTAATCCTTATGGAAGGATAAAACTCCTCAAGCAATCCTTGCTTGTACAATCACAATATTCTTCACTATGTTTCATTACATTGCCTACACTTCTTTATATATCTCTCCCTATCTCCTAGGAACCTTCTAGAGAGCCTTCTCACATTTATTACATCCAACTACCATAGTGGGCCTTTATTAATATAGTGGACCTAGTTCACCTTACATTGAATGACCACATTCCCATATATTAATTGACTTCCACTAATAACATATAACTACATTCCCATTGGGTACCTCCCTAGGTACCCCATATTACCATGGGGTACCTCCTTAGGTACCCCATATTACCTCCCTATCACTTCTTTATACTTAGAATTTTTTTTTGTTTTTCTTTTTGTAAAAGTATTGTTCGACAACACAGGTATTCCAACAGAGGATGAACACCTTTAGTAACCACTCACATAACCATATCAAAGATCAACACACTGATGTTTTCACGTGGTAAAACCCCTACGGGGAAACATCCACGGCCCCAACCAACGCGGCCACTTGGAGCAGTTTATTAATGCAAAGAAAAAGATTACAGAGAGATTTTACAATAGAATTTTTCACAATCGATCATTGGTAAATGACCCTCCATTCTCTTTAAATAGAGATCATGGACCAAATGGGTGTTAAGCCATGGATCAATGGCCATTAATATCGAGGAGAGTATGAACCGTCAGATCACTTTATGTCGGGAACATATCGTGACCATCGGATTTCCTAACTACAAATGCATACTAATGCACACTAAAGAAACACACTAGAAAACACACTTTTACCTAACGACACAATAGACCAAGTAGATCTTAACTAACTCCTAAGTGTATAAATATCCTAACATCCCCCCTTAAGAACAAATTGGTATAGGATTGAAGGATTTACAATAGTGACACAATAGGAGAAGGAAGGAGGCATTAGAGCCTATACCCCATTAATGCCAACTTATTGAACTCCCATCATATATCGAATTTTTGAAAACTTCGCTTCTATAAGAGAATTTGTAAAAATGTCTGCAACTTGATCTTTTGTAGGGAAAAAGAGCACTTCAATAATGTGATCATGAATTATATTTCTGATGAAGTGCATGTGTATATCGATGTGTTTGCTATGCTGATGTTGAACTAGGTCCTTGGCGAGCTTGATGGCACTCTGATTGTCACACCAAAGGCTGGTCAGATGCTGGTGCCAGAATACAAACTCTGAAAGGATCTTTCGAAGCCATAGGGATTCCTAAATTTCATTTATCACTGCTCGGTACTCTGCTTCTGCTGAAGAAAGTGCAATAGCCTGTTGTTTCTCACAGGCCCAAGTGACAGGTCTTGAACCAAGGCTGGAAACATAACTTGCAGTAGAATTCCGATCATTAGGTTCACCGGCCCAATCTAAATCAATGAAACCAACTAATAAAAGAGTCCCCCCTGAACTGTAATGTATCCTGAACTGAACTATACCACAAACATAGCGAAGTATCCTTTTAGCTACTTTCCAATGGCTTTCATGGGGTGTTTGCATATATCAGGCAACAAGACCAACAACAAAGGAAAGATCAGGAAGACTATGATTCAAGTATAAGAGGCTACCAACTAATTGATGGTACAGGGTGGCATCAACTTTAGGAGAAGGACAGGTGGCATAAAGCTTGACTCCAGACTGGAAGGGAGAAGGGGTTGGTTTACAATCATTCATGTGAAAGCAACAAAGAAGGTCACAAGAATACTTAGACTGGGAAAGAAAAATTCCTTCATTGGTTTGCAAAACTTGGAGGCCAACGAAATAGTGCAAAAATCCTAAGTCGGTCATTTCAAATTTATTCTTAACGTTGGTTTTCACATGGTTTAAAAGTGTTGGGTCACTACCAGTAAGGATAAGGTCATCAACATAAAGGACAAAGATTATGAGATGGCTTCCTACTCTCTTGGTATAGACATTAGGATCAAAATGGCATCTAGAGAATCCAGTGGCAATTAGAAAGCTGTCCATTTTGGCATACCAAGCTCAGGGAGCTTGCTTGAGACCATAAAGAGATTTTTTGGGGCGACAAACAAGGCTAGAGTCATTTTCGACATATCCATGAGGTTGTTCCATGTAGATTTCATCTTTCAAATCACCACGCAAGAAGGCAGATTTAACATCCATCTCATGGACCTCCCATTTATGTGAGGCGGCAAGGGCAAGGACAAGGAAGATGGAATTCATTTTGGCTATAGGGGAAAAGGTTTCATTATAGTCAATTCCTTCAACTTGGGAAAATCCTTTGGAAACTAACCGAGCCTTGTGTCTTTCAACACTTCCATCTGATGCATACTTAGTTCTGTATACCCATTTACATCTGACAAGTTTTCTTCCTTTTGGAAGAGGTACAAGATCCCAAGTATCATTTTCCATTAAAGAACGATACTCTTCATTCATTGCTGTATCCCAATTTGGATGACTTGAAGCTTCTGCAAATGTCTCTGGATCGTGAGTCTCTAAAACTTGAGCTAGTAAAGAAGAGGCTCACTGGAATTGTGAATGTGTTCGACGCTGATCTGAAGGATCACTGACAAGATCACTAGCTGCTTCTCGTGTTGAACAGACCCATCTAGGAAGCGGTGGAACTGGTGCTTGTTCATGTTCAAAGGACTCATCTGGAGGAATGCCAGCAGGCGAAGGTAGATTATCATCCTCACTTTCATCATCTGAAGAAGAAACTAGAGTAGGAACAGAAGAAGGCACAAACACCAAAGATGGCTCGTAGGTCGAAGAAGGCACAACCGTCGAATTATGCTCACAGGCCAATAAGTTTTCATCAAATTTAACATATATTCTACTAATAATTTCATTACAATGTGGTTGAAGAAGTATATAACCTTTTAAATCTTCAGAATAACCAACAAATATACACTTCTCACTTTTAGGTTGCAATGCTTTCCTTTTCTCATCAGGAATGTGAGCCCATGCTATACCGCCAAATACATGGAAGTGACTTACATTTGGTTTAATTTTAGTCCAAGCTTCTTCCGGTGTTATTATTTTAAGAGCTTTTGTGGGAGTGCGATTTACTATGTAATTTTCACAGTTGATGGCTTTCATCCAATACTTTAGACTTAATCGCTTAGATTGGATCATACAATTAGCCATTTCTTTTAATGTGCAGTTCTTTCTCTCAACAACACCATTTTGTTGTGGTGTATATGGAATAGTGTGTTGCATTTGGATTCCCTGTGTAGTGAAGTATCTTGTAAAATTATTGTTCACATATTCGCCTCCATTATCTGTTCTTAACCTTTGAATTTGATGTCCGAATTGCTTTTCTACAAGGGCCTTATAGGCCAAAAACTTGTCAAAAACTTCACTCTTGAGTTTTAAGAAGTAAACCCAAGTACATTTGAAAAAGTAATCAATGAAAGTTAAGAAATACTTGCACCCAGAAAAGGAAGGAGAATAAAGTGGACCACACAAATCAATGTGAACAAGCTGTAAAGGGTCCGAGGCATGCCAAGAGACACATTTGTCAAAACTGTCCTGATGATGTTTGCCGAGAACACAACTGGCACAAACACCATCTGTGCATGAAATAAGAGGAAGACCAGTCACCATCTATTGATTACATAGTTGCTGCAATGAGCGATAGTTTAGATGACCAAACCACTCATGCCAAAGTTTTCTCAAGTCATCGCTATGAGCAACAAAAAATGATGAAAAAGCTGATGACCCAAAGTTGTCAAAATTGTACAACCTGGTAATATCATCAGCAATTCCAGTTGCAAGAACATGCTTAGTATCTTTTAGATCCTTGATTACAACTTGG
The DNA here is from genome assembly GCA_009831015.1 of Picea engelmannii. Classification (NCBI taxonomy): domain Eukaryota; kingdom Viridiplantae; phylum Streptophyta; class Pinopsida; order Pinales; family Pinaceae; genus Picea; species Picea engelmannii. The sequence continues at coordinate 357,786 of ML790672.1, read as the reverse complement.
TGAGGTGAAAACTCGACGGTTTTACCTTCACCTGAATGAGTGATTTGATATACTAATAGAAGGTTACAAGAAAGACTTGGAACACATAATACATCATTGAAATGACCATTATCTACTTGAACTGTTCNNNATCCTACAACACTAAGAGATCTATCATCACCAACAAATATTTTCTTGGTGTTACATTCATTTAGAGAAGAAAATATGGCTTTATCCTTAGCCATATGATAAGATGCTCCTGAATCAATAAGCCACTCATCAGAAGAAGAAGTAGTAGTAGAATTTGAATTGAAGGAGAAACCAGAAGCAGAAAGTTCATGTCCGTGAGAAGAAGAAGTAGAATCAATACTGATGTTGTGCTTCTTCATCGCTGCTTCTAAAGCTTCCATCTTCTTGAAACATTTGGACTCATCATGACCATCTTCATCACAAAAGTTGCAATGTTTGTTAGTATTTTTACTTTTATATTTTGCACATTTTTCCACATTAGCAGTGGAAGATGTCTGAGTGGGTTTGGGACCCTTATGTTGCTTGTTGTTGTAGCGAGGATGTTGCTTCTTGGGATACTTGGGTTTATCTTTCTGCTGGGCAACTAGGGCTTTGTTGGAGGTACTTGCATTGTCGATTACTCCAAGTTGTATAAGTTTATCTTCCTCTCTAATCAAAGAAGCACAAAAAGACTCAAGAGTGGGTTTGTCATAAGATTTCCCTAGAGCCTCTCTCATGGAATAAAAGGTAGATACAAACACAAAATATGCACTACCTAGCTTAGAAAGGATAAGATATATGTAACACTCTTCTGCCATTTTTATCTTACATTCTTCACATAAAATTCTAAGTGTTTTAAACCTAGATAGATAGTCTCCAAGGCAAGAAAAATGACTTGTACTCAAGGTCAGTATTTGATTTTCTAACTGTTGTGCTTGAACAATATTGAGTTTACCAAACACAGATTCAATCGTGTTCCAAGCTTCTTCGGGGTCATCAATTCCTTGAAGGTGGTACCTTAAATCATAAGAGATGGACATTCCTATTAGTCCATGTGTTTCATCATTCCTATTATACCATTTGGCTTTCTTATCATCATCATTGGGTGTTGTTTCCTTTCCCAAGGTAATCTGGTACAGGCCTTTACTTCTTAATAAATCTTCCATATGAGATTTCCATTGGAAGTAGTTGTTGCTGGTAAGCAAGACATTACTTGTAGAAGTCATATTAAATATGCATATAATGTGGACGGAAATATCTTGAAAAGTTATGCAGTTTTAAAAAAAACAACACTGAAAACGGACTTCCGATGTGAGAGTTATGCCCTTTTAAAAAAAGGGCATAAATGGTAACCAAATAACCACGTGATAGTGTAAGCTGGTTTATGAAGTGACCCACTTTTATAAAGAGAAGTGGGGATCACTTTTACAATGAAGTTACTTTATAATAGAAAAGATGCATGCAAAATAAAATATTAAAGCTACTTATAGTGATTCACTTTTATACTTGAAGTGAAATACACTTTACAATTTTGGCATGAATGTTTTCAAAAAAAAGTAACAAAAGAGAGACTTGAACTCAAGACCTCTTACTTAATAAGGAAACTTTTAACCAAATGATCTAGCAAAACATATTGTAGTGTTCAGAAGGAGGATTGGCGGTGTTTTTGTTCTTGTTGTTGTTGTGGAAGATGACCTTGGAGAGCATGCTAAAAAAAACTCTTTTCACACAAGAAAAAAATTTCGCTTCTCGATGACAACAAGGGTTAGATCTTGGTTAGCTTACCCAGAAGATGCACCTTTTCCTATCTGTTTCTGATTTTCCGAGATCGCACAGGGCACGGGGCAAAGAGAATACACAAATCTAAAAGAATAGCAACCCGGAAACAAATAATATCAAACCGAAATAAAACCAAAATAAAACATTGCATAAATTTAAAAAATGCGTATTCAGGCTTTATACCTCCGGATCCGACTGTAATGGTTGTATCTTGGGAAAACAGAAACCTTTTCGAGTGAAACGAAAAGTGTGCTTGACTGAAACGAGTGCTTCGGACGCAATGGAACAGTCATCTTAGCCCAAAAATGTATGAAAATGGAAGAAAATGAAGATGAGGCAACTCGGCTTCATGATCTCGATCTACAACAAGAGCGGGTCTTCAAACAGGATCTGATACCATGTTCGACAACACAGGTATTCCAAAAGAGGACGACCACCTTTAGTAACCAATCACATAACCAGATCAAAGATCAACACATCGATTTTTTCACGTGGTAAAATCCCTACGGGGAAACATCCACGGCCTCAGCTAACGAGGCCACTTGGAGCAGTTTATTAATGCAAAGAAAAGGATTACAGAGAGATTTTACAATAGAGTTTCTCACAATCGATTATCGAAAAATGACCCTCCATGCTCTTTAAATAGAGATCATGGATCAATCGGGTGCTAAGCCACGAATCAATGATTTTTAAGATTGAGGAGAGTATGAACCATCAGATCACTCTGTGTCAGGAACATATCATGACCGTCGGATTTCCTAACTACAAATGCATACTAATGCACACTAAAGAAACAAACTAGAAAACACACTTTTACCTAATGACACAATAGAACAAGTAGATCTTAACTAACTCCTAAATGTCTAAATATCCTAACAAGTATACCTTGTCTTTTATTTCATGATACTTAGTCATTTTATTTCACTTCACCGTGATTTAGCGGGTTAACATACTTTTCTTTGTAATTTCGCTATCACCAAAATGCCCTTTTACCTCCACGATCCCCAACTTGCACGACACTAAGAATTTTTCTCTTTTTATTCTTTTCTCACCGTCGGTTCACGGGTCCTTGAGTTTCTCATCTCCATTTACCCTACAAACCCGACTCATAATGATACTTAACCATTTTCTAACCTTTGCATTTTTATTTACATCAAACTCACGGGTTGGAAAACTTGATGGTTCACCTCAACTTTTCTTTCATATCTACCCTCGCTGTAACATCACTTTCATTTTGATACTTTTCTTGAGATACATTTAATGTTTTTACTACAAAAGATAATTGTTGTGTAAATCATGAAAATGTCGTTTTTAATGGCATAAATCTTGAAGGATTTTTCTTCAATGTGCATTAAAATTTCTTCCTTTGGAAAAGATTAAGTCATTATTATCCATAAAAGTGACTCACTTCTATGAATATATTCTAATTAATTACACAAACAATCCACTAAATTCATGGTTGTAAGAAGGAAACAATTATGTGGGGATACAATAAATATTTTATGATGGGTATATTCGAACTTCTAGTGGTCAAGATCCTACTGGTACTAATCTTCATTGCCTCTACTTCGAAGAAATGAAAATGTAGTATGGACATCAGGAATTTCTCTTGCTGAATGCGTACTAGATGTATTTGATTGTAAAGAAGTTGTCACCTAGTGCATTGATAAGTATATTACAAACCAAAGAGCCATTGAAATCCAGGGCAGAACCCTTATTTCATTAGAACCAATCATTTTTAGGAAGATGCTGAAGTTACCATTTCCAACTCTTATCTTTAAAGGAGAAGAAGTGAGGGATTTTCTCAAGAAAATAAATAATGGACTCAACCTTTTGCAAGAATATATTGAAGACCCCGCGGAGATGTCTATTGACATAGCAAATATTCAGGTTATTTATTTGAAAAACCCTTATCGAGAAATTGCATGGCTATTCATTAGAGTTACTAGTCAATAAAATATGACAACTATCTCTTGGTTTCGTATGTACATATTGCACTTTACAATTCATGAAAAATCCATCTTCGATTGGGGAATGGTTATCTCTATTGAAATTGCTTCCCAGTTTTCAAATTTTAAGAAAGAAAAGAAATTCTTCATGGCTTCATATTTAATATTTTCCATTATGTACTGCCATACTTTCAAAGGATTAACAATTGACAAGAGGGTAGACTCTAAAATCGACGCTGTAAATATATGGCACTGGGATCTTTGGATACAAAAGACCTCTACTTACATTTATGAAGCACATAATGAATTTTTTATAGTTTTCAAAAAAATTCTTTTTGGATATAACACATCTAGGTTGTTGTTAGAGGAAAAAACGTTTCTAAATAATAAAGGTACTCTGGAGAAGAGAGAAAATTATAACGTCATTATAATATTTTTCTCCATACAACGTCCTTCTTTTCTTCCTTACTATATTTCAAATAAAATGTTTATCACCGAAGTTGCTAGGCAATATGGATTTTGGCTTCACTTTTTTTATTAGAAGAGAAAAAGGCAATTTATCCCATTGGCATGGAAAGTTGGAGAGATTGCATTGAGAAACATAACCATAATTGATGAATTTTCATCCCATTTCGATCATTTGAATTTAAAGTATGAAAACAAAATCAAAGGGTTCGACCCAAGTCATATTTTTGTTGACCACATGCAGTTAGTAGGATTCAATAATGCATTTACCCAAATAATCATATTTGGTGAAGAAGAGGGTAATACTCAAGATACTCCAGTGCAATCTATTGATGATATTGAGACCGTAATAAGCACTACAGATCAACATAATCATAAATGAAAGGGTCAAAATGAAAAAGGTTCTCAATCTCTGGTAGTTTCACAAAAGAATGGTCCACCCAGATACAATGTTCAAACAACAACACAACATAAAAATATTTCAAACGAAAATTCATGTGGGGGAGGTGATAAAAATCCTCCTCAAGGAAAAATGGAAAATCCCCACAAAATTCAAGTAAGAAAGAAGAGAAAGATTACCCCTCAAGAAGAAGCAGAGCAACCTGTATCTAAAAATGATACAAATAACTTATCTCTTGAGGATTTGTATCTTGAAGTTGATATTGAAAATATACATTTCCTTGATGAAGAAAATATATTACAAGAAACCGAACAAATTACAGTTGAAATAGCTGCACAAGAAGAATATTTTCATAAGAAGAATCATTTACCATACAAAATGCACTATTTGACAAGGATTCCAGAAAGCTAGTATTTGAAGGAGTGAATCAGAGAAATAAAAAAGGAAAATCCCATTCTGAATATGATCTTAGTAAGTTACCTGCATCTCAAATTTCTAAGAAACACAAGGTAACTAGTGATGCCTTGGAAGCATAGAATGAAAAATTAAAAGAAAAAGTCAAAGAACTAGAATCCACCTTGATGCCTCCCCCTATTATTTAAAATCCATTAGCCATTGCGAAGCTGGGAAAACCTGATTTGAAGTTGAAGCGATCATCAAGTTTGTTAATGGCTATCAGAAAATTTGTTAAAGAAAATATAAAAAGAAAAATGTCACTCATTATGGAGGAATGAGATGTATCTGGTAATATTGTTTCTTTTAGATCTCAAGTAAATGCTTATAATGAATTACTTTAAGAAGATAATAAACATGAAGAAGGGTTTTACAAAGATATCGTTATACTGTTTGTAATCAAAGTTTCCAACATCACTACGCTCAAAATAAGGGAATAAGACTTGCCATCCCCATCCATAATGAAATAGTTGAAAGCATGATGGATAAAAAAAATCATCAATTTGAAGGATATTATGGACAATTGCAATGAAATTGTAAATAATAAGGAAATATTTTTCATAAAACTCACCAAGATAGACTTGGCAAGAAACACCAGAGAAGTGAAAGACTCAATATTAATCATAAATTCTATATTTATGATGAAGCAACAATTTGAAGAACACATGGATATATTGAAAATCATTTCAGCTGAAAAGTTCAATAGTGTAATTGAATATAATGAAAGAGAGATTTAAGATTGGTTAGTAGATTATGCAAACAAAAATTAACATATTGAAGAGTCAATTCACAATATTTCACATGACTTAAGAGATTTGTAAGGTAAGTTATTTGATGTTAAAATTAAACATAAGATAAATGTGGCTCCAATGAAGGATTACATAGAAGAATGGTTTAAAAAATCCATAATCAAGATTACCGACCTGAAAATAAAAAAAACGACAGTTAGTACCAGTCTAGAAATCGTCGGTAGGGGGGATAAAGGACACCATAAAAATCAAAGTAAAGGAGAGATTCCATCATAATAATTATATATTGATCACATTTTCTTCTTCTTTCCGAGTTCATCTAGTTGTCTTTATTATTTCATTGGAAGAATATAACCAAATTCTTATAACTTCTCTTTTGCATTTTGTCCATATTTTGTTTCCCACACCTTGTTCCAGTTTTGTATCTTCTTCTTCATATTTCTCATATGTATTTAATGGTCCACAAGATCCCCAATCCCATTACATTCATGGATGAACGCTTTCAATTTTATAAGAATGTAAAATAATCATATCATTTTTGAGAAATTCTAGAAAACTATTTCAGACTTAATTTCGATTATGTCTTGTAACTTCGAGTTTTGAATATAATATATTTTAAGTTGTTACGTCATATAAGTACTTGAGAAACACACACACACACACACACACACACACACACACACACACACATTTTAAAACATAAATAACATCATTGAACAAACGAAACATGATAATATGACATGTCAACAATACACATTCTATTTCTTTCGTTCCATTGCACCACTAGATTTAGATACTACTCTAAGCATGAAGGATATGCCACATCACATGAGTTGACATATAGACTACCCACCCAACCTATCCTGCAAGGTTAGGACTTCCAAGACACATAATCAACGCTCAAGTCTAGGATTCATCCAATTGATCTTAACCATTTAAGGTCTCAATACTGGCGACTATTCTGAGGAACACGAAAGTATCTAATTCCCTTACCTTTATCTATTCAAATTCAACTATAAATCTCAACATTCCTTTTGCAAATTATTCAATTAACATAGAGAATCTAGTATCTTAGTCATCATCTCACAACACCATGTATTATATTACAAAATAACTCATCATCTTACTAATTAAAGGTCAGGGAGTATTTCAATAGAATCATGTCAGAAACTTAACAGTAAAATATACTCCCTTAATATACATCTATCATTTGTGACAATTTCAAATTACTTATGTTTCCCTCAACATGTGACACCCTATAGGGTACAACCAAGAAGATAGGTATCCGACCCACATAAAAAAATTAAAAGGAAAAACAACAGAGAAAGACTCTCAGCACAAGGTAGAAACCATAGGCCTACTCTGTACTCTTATGAACTAGATAAATTGTGAAGAAAATAAACCTGTAACTGAAGAAGGTATGATCTACGAACGAGTTAAAAGTTCTGTAAGAAGCCTGCAACTTCTTTTCTAGTAACACAGTGTAACACCTCAAGAGTCAATTCCACAAGTGCGTAGATGGATTCTTGAAGGCCTAAGGTTTAGAGGATACATCACCCAAAGTGCACATAGACCCTCTCAATTTGGGAAGAGGTCAAAACTTTCAGAAGTACAAGCTCAAGAGAGACAGTGTAAACATACAGAGGGGATGCGCAAAGTACATAACCCACAATTAGAATCCTTAGCTCAGGAGGGATGCGCTTTTGAGCACCGGAGTTCCTTTCAAGGAAAATATCCAGAGCGACAGTGGGTGTAGGGTTCAAAGGAGGAGTCAAGACCATTGAACCAGGAGATAGCTACAATAGCCGTCAGATCTGGGAGTTGAAGAGGAGGATCTTCAGATCAACATCCGATTAAGTCCCGGTCATCAGATCTCAGTAAGGGTTGATCAATGATGTGGAGCCATTGTGGGATAAAAGGTTCAAGTTAACTATCGCATCAATTTTGGTTCTGCAATCCACATGGGCCATCAATTGTCACCTACAAATAGATCAACGATTGGAATCGATCCCACTATCAATGAGCAGTTTTGATTGCGAAAATTGAGAGAGAGTTTAAACATCATGCTAGTCGAGAATCCACAATCCTTCCTAGCCATCTATCTTTGTGATTGATTTAATTACGACCATCGAATTAGACCGTCGATTATCACTCAATGAGTTGAGATGGGGTCATATCTCTTGGTCATATGAATGGAGGACAGAGACCCTTCGAGCTAGTTGACTGTGCCCCGAAGCCCAAATCATAAGGTGCATATACACTGTAGATCATTGGTGAATGCTATCCATTGGATCCATAATAATTTGATGATTCAACGAGTTTGAGTTCACAATAGAAATGGTTGGAAACCCTCAAGCTCTAAAGTCCTGGAGTGAAGGACTATCATAGATCTGATGAACGATCGTGATCCATTGGATCTACGAGACTACGTTCTTCAGTGGTTCTATAATTCACTACTCTGACACAACTAGGGTCAGTAAGTTAAGGTGAAGGATCTCCTGGAGTCATGAATTCTAGAGTAAATCCTTGTCGTCCAATGGTGGGTACACATGTCTGCTAATTCGAGTATTTGGAACCCCATTCTCGTAAACTCTATCTCAGCTGACCTGTCAATGCCACCTATCAATTGATTTTAGATGACACATGGAACTCATTTTGGGTACTTTAGATTACATCATCCATGCTAATTCAAGTGACACATGTCACTCTCATTATGGTGACACGTCATCGATCATGACAACATGGCTGCTACATCACTTCGAAAATTTGTCATTCTGGGAGAGTGTAATCCAGAGAAACAAAAATCTCTGAAGTGTCGGAGCACCGAAGTTACTTCCGGTCATATATTGGAGCAAGGAAAAGTGATCGTTGATCTTGGAGTTCATTTGTATTCGAATCTCCACTAAGTTAAGAGGTAAAGTAAAGGAATACAAAGACCCTGAAGTTTCGAAATTTCAAAGTAAAGGTGATCTGTAGATCTAGCGGACAACAAGGACCATATATATTCAAGTCTTATTCCTTCGGAGGTTTCGACAGTTCGAAACTCCAGAGGAAAGGAATGATTGTTTGCAAAAGGTGATGAACTCCCAGAGTTTAGAACTCCAGAGTGGATGAAAATCGTCGATCTAAGGGAAGTGTAAGTTGTCAGATCTTTGATCCCTTCGACGGTTCGACGATCCAGGTGGGATAGAATCTGGATGTGAAGTGGGAAAAACCCAAAAATTCAGAGTTCTGTAGTGTATCTCCACCGTAGAAACACATGTGAGGAGAAACTATGTCCGCCATTAGATTAGTTTGTTAAAAGTGAACAAAGGAGGGTGGTAGGGCAGGGTAACCTACAACTTCGTGTTAACTCAACTTACAATTGACTTCGACTGATCAACACTTCAAGGAAAAAGGAGTTGAGTTAAGGAAACCTCTGGATCGTCGGATTTCCAGAGCCTTGAATAACGCCCTTTTGACCTAGCAATATTTTTTGTCTCCTGGTCACATGCTTAACTTTGTTTTAGAAAAAGAGTTTATGCACTACAAGTTAAGGGTCAAGTCTTGAGACTTTGACAGGCCTCCCTAGTTTCAAAAGCCTTGGATTTAACTTCAATATAACATAGGCATTCATGCTACAAGTAACTTGGGTTCAAAAATGAAATCAATAGGAAAACACAACATGGTTAACTTGTAGTATTTCAGATGAAAATTACTCAAGGACTCATGATACAATCATAACTACATCCTTATTTGACCAACGAACAAGGAACTATTAACTTCCTAACAAAACCTCAACTAAACTCTGCTCACACATACTTCTGTTATGGATAAAAATACATGATTTAACATAGACTATATACAATAAAATTCACATTCTATAATGAGGGTCAAGCCACTTGATCAGAGTACAAAAATGTCCAAAATTACTGAGAGGGTTAAATACAACTCTGTAACTATTAAATTTTTGGAAACAAACAAAAAAAATGATACTCAGAACTTCAAATGATTCTACAGTGACTCAATCAATCTAATATACTAATACAATCATAACATAAATGAAACCAGAAAATAAAATACCATAAACCAACGAAACCTGTGTGTTGAAGATGTCCTTCCAAACCTTGCGCTCCTTCCTTTCATTCACTTGCTAATCACAAAGACTTCACCGGTACCTCCCAACCATTGCTAGGGGTAATCTTCTTCTCCCTTAGCCCCCGGGGCCATAAAGTGGCCAAGCAAAAAAACCAGAACACAATAGCTTCCAGAATTACCTCGCAAGGAAGATCTTCCACTCTTTTCATAAGCATGGAGTCCCAACTCTCATAAGTAAAAACATAGTCAATCAAAAATTCGGTAGCATAACAGTGCCTTTCCCCAAGATCTGATCCCCTTCCCTTCTACGTCCATTTCTTTATAGAATCCTTCCTCATGGACATCTATTCCTCATGCACAATTCATTAATTTTTAGAAATTCAGTTCAAGGATTATTCATCCACTACAGGTGTCACATTTTCCCCAGGTTGCATAAGTAATTTCTCTTTTATTTATTTTTATTTAAAAGCCACCTTTCCTCACATTTCTCCATGTGTTCCTAAATTTCCTCTTAGTTGTCTCTTAGTTTCCCCAATCCCCTTAATTAATGGTTGTATCCTAACTAGGCTTTAGTTAGGGTTGGATTATGACTCTTATTAGTTAAGCTAGGGTTGGTTGACTCAAATTATATTCTATGCACAACCCATTCTCTCAAGTTGTAATTATTTTTAAACAAGGATTTCTTATTAACAATTTCATGCACCCTTGTGTATTTTATCAATTCTTTAGGTTCTTACTTACTATTTCCTAACCATTGATTTCCTTCAAATCTTTGCTCATGTCACAATTCAATTAACCCCTTTATTTAAAATTTACGGTTGGATTTAATAATTAATACTCTATTGTTTAATTAATTATTTTAATCCATCAAGGTCAAATCATTCCAGTGTTTTCTAGGCCACCTATGTTTATTGACTCAGGTTTCGATTTTCCGACGTGCCCTTCAAGATGTAACTCATGCTCCAAGGGTGCCACTCACATTGACTTGTTTTTGGAATTTTGTCCAACCCCTTGGAGTAAAAAATCCATTCAGTCAACCTTGTGAGAGACTAAGTGATTCTAAGGAATATGGAACCTGCCTTATTGCGTGCCCTTTAGAAATCCATGTGAGCGACTGTCTCAGTTTTCCCTCACGACATCATGGACCACCCAACTAGGTAATCATTAACCTACAGTTTTGGCCATGATGAGAGTGCTAGTATGTTGTGATAGGGACACTTCCACCTCTCTCCCTCAATATCTGGTTTTCTGTGCAAGGCCCTTTTACTCCTTATGTGAGTCGGATTAGCAAGCATCGTAAAGCCTATATCCACTGACAAAAACAGTGTCAAAATCCATA
>ML790672.1:327513-345754 GCA_009831015.1 Picea engelmannii | reverse complement strand
ATATATATATATATATATATCAATAAAATAAAGCATCTATAACACCTCAACATCATCACATATAACCCAAAATATGAATGAAATCACAATGTTCCATACCTGAATCCCTTGCAAGCAAGTGTCCTCAAAGAATTAGTCAATACTAGTATGCTCAATAGAGCGAGATGTTACATTTTTTATCTCAATAAGTAATACTCTTTCAAAGTTCTCTTGTGCAGTGGACCATTTTCCTTTTTTATTTTAAATGTGATAATAAAATATCTAAAAATTGTGATGGATGTGAGAGTTTTTGTTATTTCATGCAATTTATTCATTTCTAGCAAATGCGATGTTTAAAGTTCTTGGTCCATTTCTCAGGAACTCTTGTATTTTATGAAATTGTAAATTTTTTTGAGCAATAAAGATTTGATTTTGTCTTATTGGCATAATTCAATTTACGCTATAAAATATTTGACAAATTTACAGAGGAGTACCACCTTTTTAAAAACACAGGGGGATTAATATCCTTATGAGGTTGCTATTTTGGTCCTAGCAGATTCAAACGTCAACAACTGGTTAAAGTGGGGAAATATTTCATCAAAATGGATCTAGGTTCTAGCTACCACTAGGTATATATGCACCCTTCAAATGAATGAATTTTTTTTTCAAACCCAATTATAATCTTTTAAATGAATGGTTAGTCATTATTTTTGGTTAAATTAATGCTCCAACTACATTCATGGGAATAGTCAATCAAATATTTTTCCTACATTTGGGAAAATTTATAGTGGTATGTTTGGATGGCAAATTGGTCTATAATATATGTTGGGAGGACATATTCAACATGTCATGAATATATCTCTTGATCTTAAATGACAATATTAATTGTGTTGGACAGGGATTTTTGAATACAATTTTTGGGAAAATGCTAAGGATGGATAAAATCCACAACAAAAGAGGAAATAAGAGAAGTCATGATCAAAGAACATAGTAAAAAAAACTTAACAAAAAAACAAGAAGATTACAAAAATCAAGAAGATCAAGAAGACCAAGAAGATAAAGAAAGGAGGGAAAGTAGACGAAAAAGGAGAAGAAAGGACACCCGAGAAAAAGGTTGTAATCGACTCATAATGAGTTGTCATAGGGTGTTGAGCCCTAATCTCATGTATAAATATGTAAGGGGTCGGGTATACTAGGGGTTTTAGTTATGATAATTATGGTTCTGATTCTTGTTGTTCTGGTTCTTGTTGGAGCTTGCATATGATATTTAGGAGAGTGAATGGGAGGAAGATTGTACTGCAAAGGCTAGGTGGGATGGGGATTGATTATAATGTATCCATTGTATCACAATGCACAAGCTTGAGACTGTTACCTAAAGAGGAATAATAAAAAAACAACCATTTGTGGACGTAGTCCAGGGTGGGGTGAACCACATGAAAGTCTGTGTTGAATGTTTGTTTATATGTGTGAATGCATGTTTATGTGTTTATTCATGTCTACTTTGATTATGCATGGTTAGATCTAGTTATGTTGATGGATTGATGTTACACAATAGATTAGATGGTTCAATAACCAAGTGATATGGTAAATTTCATCACAATTGTATGTAGGAATTAATGAAGGATTAAATAGACTGTGAATATTACACACAATACAAATAGGTTGTAATGAATACATTGATAGACTCACATTCTCTCATCATTGCATGAAAATTGGTTCTTGTAGTCCCCATAAATACCACAGGTGAGACTTCACTTGCATGTAGGTGATGCCGAAAGGGATGGTGTCTGAAGAGTTTTTTGGTTAAGATAACTTGCACTGAGGGTCTTACACCTACACAACAATAAATGGTTCTGTTGCGAGGACATGGAATCTGTAGTTGAGGGAATGTTTTGGAGGTGGACTAAGAAAGAGATATTAGAATGGATAAAATGGAAGGAATGAAAATTCGCTCGAAAATATAATATAAACCCTTGGATGAAGGACGAAAAATGGATGCAAAGATATGTGTATACCGAGTTGCACGAGATCTTCTTTGGCGAATTTCCAATTGTATTGAATGAATGGATGGAAATATTAGTGGAGAATACTGGAATATATCGATCAATGGCACAAAGGAGGTGGAATCCTAAGTTGGTAAGATAATTTAATTATGTAAGTAACAATACTTCTCACGTAGTTACATTTTGGCCGGATAGTATATTGGGGGATTGTATTACAAAATTCGTAATCAATTGCTTAAAATCGTATAGTGTTGCAGAACGAGATTTGTTTAAGGGTTCCAGCGGAAGATTTATGAAGTCACTCGGTACACAGTTAAATATGTTGCTATGTGATAAGTGCGTGATGACAATGGATTCTGACAACCAAAGGACTACACACACATAGGGAAACTGGGCTTGGCAAGGAGATGGTATGAAGGAAGGAGAGAAGACATGAATAAGGAAGGAGAGGATTGAAGATGCAAAAAAAACGAAGAAGGAATATCAGAAGGAGAAGACTAATTTGGGGTATTTCACAGTGGAAGAAGGTACAAGAATTTGAAGATTGAGGCTAAGAAGAGAGAGAAGTGCAGTGAGTATCGAGAACCTTGCACAGATGTCTAGATTGTAGAATTACAGTGCATAGAAGGGGAATAGGAGAATTATCAGTGTGGTCCTATTATAAAAGAAGTGGTAAGTCCTATTCAGACTGACTCTTGTGTCGAATCCACAACCCCGTGTGCGTCACCTAGATTTGAACCCACATTCGAAGACTTGTCAAAATCCCTTGTAGTTAGTGGAGGAAGTTAGAAGAGTAGTAGTCATAGCTTTGGAAACAAGGTGTCGAATCAGAGTCAACCGGTATCACCAAAGGGAGGAATGACACTCAACAACATGAAAGGAGTGGATAATACAATGAGACTACCTTAGTTTTGGGGAATTGGCTCAGAGGACCCAAATAAACATCTCTTTATATGTGGTACCATGTGGGATATGAGTAATTTCCAAGATGAGACTGCAAAGATTGCACAGTTGGAAAGAATGTTCAAAGGTTGCGCGCTAGTATGGTACATGAAGCTGCAATGTACTACGCCAATAGTCCAAGTGAGAACCTTAACGAAAGTTACACAATGGTTGCTAAAATAATTCAAGAAACCAAAGTCTAAGTCACTATACATTACATAGTTAAAATAAATCAAACAAGTACAGATTGAATCCATATGGGATTTTGATCAGAGATTCAAGGACATGATGGGTAGGTTAACATTCCAAATCCTCGATAAGCAACATGGGGAATGGTTTATTGTGGGATTCTTGTCACACATCCATGACCCATTGATACAATAACAAGTCACATCACATCTCGAAGCCTTGGAGTTTTCAATGAAACTGGAAGCATCTCCTATTAGAGACAGTGGGGGGATGGTGCAGGTCCAGACACAACTAGCTGCCTTGACCATTCAATTGGAAGAGCTTACAAAGGGGAAGAAGAAGTGGGAACAAATTCGGTGTACTAAGTGTAGGACTAAAGGTCACCATAAAGATGAATGCCTGACCTTTGTGCACTACATGGAAGCTGGAGCACCGAATCCATTACCTGGGGGAGGATATTGTGAGATATGTAAGAAATGGGGACATAATCCACATGATTTTCCATTGCTACAGAAATACCAAAGTACGCTAAGAAATTTGTTCTGTACATTTTGTAAGTTAGTAGGACATGAAGATAAGGATTGCTGCACATTCGACTTGATGAAGGAGTGCACTTCAGACATGTAAATAACTTCAGAGGAAAATACTGCGATAGAAGGAGGTCAGTATGAGGATTTGGTAGAGGTCGAGGTAGAACAAATTTTGGAAGAGGGGGAAGATGCCCAATAATATGTTATAACTGTAACCAACCAAGACACTTAGCTTGTGATTGCCAAAAACCCTATATAACATGCACATATTGTCGAGCACTGGAACATGCGATAAACTATTGTCCTCAATGTGGTAGGAAAGAGGGAATCAAAACCAGAACTTGAATCAAAATATTCAAAAGATATAAGCAGAGATATGTGATGAAGGACCAAAAATAGTAGTTGCGACAAGCGGAGGAGATAAAACATGGATTGATATGACCAATGGAAGAAGACAGGCTAAGCAATGGGTAAAGAAAGCATGAGGGCCTTTGATTATGTTTGAACCACAGAAAGAAAAAAAGAATTATAAGCAGACAATAAAGGAGATATTGAGACCGAATTGGGTAGCATCAACATAATCTATGCCACCTATGGGTGACATGCCTCCAATCTGTGATCGTGCCATACCAGAAGGGCCACTAAAGAAAGAAAATACTTTGGGAGAGTTTTTGAAGAGTTGTTTAGAGCTTATGAAGGATGAAAATGCATTGAATATGTTATGCAACATGATTGACCATTGCGCACAAGAAAGGGTGATTCCTACCATATAGAAGGTAGTGAATCAGGTATTTTGCAAGAAAAGAACCAACAAAGAGTTCACACTGAGTGCACATATTGGGGAGTATGACATGGACAATGTGGTTTCTCGCAATGGTGTACATACAAATCCATAAAACTTTGAATCCCTTTAGTGTTGACCCACTTCATATAATACTTTAGATATATATGTTTTCTTGGTGGTATGGATTTTTACAAAAACTCCATTCAACATTTCTCTCACATTTTTGGACCACTACACCTTCTCATGATGAAGTACCCACTCAGGAATCTCCTTCCGATGGACCCTAAATTTCCCTCCATGTTTTTTTGGAAATTATCATGGAAATTGTGAGATTCGTTACTCAAAGAAAATTCATAAATTTCACCTCAAACCTCTGAGATGTATTTCCCATGAATTTTCATCCTTAGGGTTGAATCTAAAATATTAAATTATAGCAACAAATTCTTCTATTTTTTTCAATCCAAATCACAAAGAAACCCAATATAGTAAATACCAATAAGTGTGCTTTAATGAAACAACGCTTATCCCTTAGGAAACACTTCCCAATCAAATTACAATTTGAAAATGAATTATTACATTACATTACATTATTATAGCAATAAATATACCCCGTTAGCTTTTAGGTGTTTTTTAAACCACTAAAAAAATTATGCTTGATGTTATGTCAAATCAACAAGTTTTATCGGCACTAGAAACTACTCAAACATCAAGATAACATAAATAGAATTTAAATCTACAAGTACACAAAGTTTGGATAAATGGAACACTTAATCTATATATAATATGAAGTGCAAATGCATACCACAATTTAATAAAATATGGTAAAATTCAATCTCTCCGAAGGCTAGCTAATTCATGCACCAAATTATCAAACCCTAGCCACCAACTCCTCCTATCTAGGATTCTGTCCCAACTAAAGTTAGTCTCTGCACCAAATATCCTAAACAAGCAAGTATAACACACCGAGAAGTCCTCCTTGGTAGCTTCACTTGCATCACGTAAGTGTCCCCCTATATTCTCCACATTAAGCACCACAAGCAACACTAGGGTTTCCAAATGACACAAAATAATGTTTTTCTTTTAATTCTATGACCCACCATTATGAGAAAAAAATTATTACTTTGCAAAAAATAGTACTTAATAATGTAGTTTAATTGTTATTAAACACAAAGTAATCAATAAGATCATGCTATTTATAAATACAAAATTATATATTGTCACATACAATATTAGTTAAATCGAATATATCTTCTAATACATAAGTCAATAACCTCTTCCATATGTGAATACCATCTAGAAAATAAGGAATTAATATCAAATGGAAAATTTATATATACAATTAATAAAATTGTGCAACATGACTACATGGAACATATTTGAATCTAGATTGCATTATAATGAACTTCTATCCTTGATAATTGATGTAATCCTATACATTAGTGTGAAAGGATATACTTAATACATATGTACATATGATTAGATGTTATGATGAGTTATTATTATTTTTGACATGATTTTTTTATGGATGTAGGCTAATGATAGATTGCCAAACAGACTCACATTTGGAGTAGAGGGCTCATGCACGACAACCAAAGACATTGAGGGAGAGGTGTGGCAGCAGCCCTGCCATAGCCTACTAGCACTCCCGTCATGGCTCGACCTATAGATTAACAATTACCTAGTTCGAGAAGACCCACAATGTTGTGAGGGCAGACTGTGACAGTCGCTCATGATGATTCTAAGGGGCACACAATAAGGCAAGGTCCTTATTCCTTAGACCTTAGTTTCCCACAAGATCACCTAATGGAATATTGACTCCAGGGATTTGACGTCTACCAAATTCATTCAAGAGGCAAGTGGCACCCTTGGAGCACATAGTGCATCTTGAAGGACACGTCGCGCAAATAAAATGGAAAGAGGCGAGTGGCACCCCTGGAGCACGTGGTGCGTTATGAAGGGCACGTCGCTATTTTAACTGGTAAGTTAATAAACCTAGTGCCTAGAAAACTATGCCTCCTTAGGACCTTGTCGGAATTAAAATGAATAAAGTGATGAGTAAGCTTAATAACAAATTTTCCCTTAAGAACTATTGCCAAGCCTAGTGAATTTAAAACCTAAGTCTAAGTAGAACCTCTGAACAAAAATAATTAGACATATAACAAGAAGGGGGTAAAGAAATTCAAATTTTAATTATTAAAGTAAAATTTATAATGGAGGATTAAATTTATTAAAAGGGGTAATTCGTTGTTTTTATCTACACTTTCTAAATTGATTTTAGTTAAAAAGGAAAAATGGTAAATGGTTGTTTTTATCTACACTTGCTAAATTGATTTTTAGCTAAAAAGGAAAAAGGGTAAATGGTTGTTTTTTTCTACACTTGCTAAATTGATTTTTAGTTAAAAATAAAAAAGAGGGGGGGAGGGAATTAAAAGAAAATGAAACTTAAAGCAAAATGGGAATGTCCAACTTAGTAAGGAATCTATCCTTTGGGACTTTCTATTTATGAGCTCAACTAGGAATTAAGTAAGGCGTAAGTCATTTAAGAATTGTAAGGGAATAATGGGACATCGAGAAGCATTTTTAGGAACTTTTTTGAGTGGGTGAGGGAATTTAAATATTTAATTAATTAATAAATTGATTTTATGGTGCAACTAGGGGATTGAGCGACATGTATATGGGGGATGTTTTTCCTAATTAAATAAATGAAAAAGGGATCTAATGAGGGTTTGAGAAACTAATGTCTAAGAAACTCTATAAAATAGATAGCAGAGGAGGAGTAAAAAACACAGTTGTCTTGTGTAATGTTACGTTGTTGAAATTTCATCTTGACTGAACTTTCTTTTGTGGGAGTTGGGATACCTAGCTCGAGTAACGAGTGACAGCTCGACCTTGCGAGGAGAGATAGGTGCTATCATTCTATGGTATTGTGTGTGTGGCCGCTTTGCGGCTTGGGGGGCTCAGGGGGAAGAAGAGTACCTGTGGCAATGGCTAGGAGGTACCGGTGAGGTTACATCGGTTGGAAAACGGGAGCTACATGGAGCACACGCGGGACAACGACTTTAGAGCATTCCCATTTGGCTATGGTACACATGTTTATATTTGTATTGAATAGTAGTTAAATGATGTTCCCGCGCCTTCAATTAAGGTACGTCTACTGTGTTAAGGTTTATGTTTTATTCAGCGTGACACTATCCAGAGATTTCATTTTTATCTTTCAGTGATTTTTTCTTGATGAGCCCAACATTTTATGATCAGAGAATTCAAAGTTATCCCAACTTTATGTTCACTGTATTTTTTTTTTATTTCCCTTGACAAACCCAAACTATGAATGCAAATGACTTCTTTGCATTTTGTTTTATTGATTTAGTACAAAGATAAATTTGTGTTTTTATCTTATGTCCCTTATCCTTTAAGTTATTAGTCTATGTCTTAGCAGTTGGGGAGCCAAATCGATTGTCATTCACTCTGGTGTTAAAGATTTAAATTCAAATGACTTGCTTTCATGTGCATGAATAATAAGTGAATGACAGTTTCATGCCCAACAAATTCCTTATTGTGTATAGCAAAAATATTCTTTATTTCTCTACAATTAATGTTGTTTATGGTGGGTCGTCCCTTTCTGAATATACAACGCTCGTTGGTATTTGTTATATGTTGTTTTATAGTATGTGTATTCATATTTCCTTCCTGCTGCTGAGTTTTATCGGAATGCACGTTCCTTCACCCTCATCGGAGAATTGGTCTCTGCGTTCTAAGATTTGTTTTTCCCAGCGTTGATTATAGCATAATTTCCATAGCCTTGGGAAATTTAAAATATATTTCTTTTATAATCTGCTAATTTTTATATTTATTATTGATTTAGGTAGGGGAATGATAAAGAAAACTTTGTTTGTGATGTTGCAATAATGGTGATAGATTTTTGTTCGCTCTCCCTGGTATCTATATAAATCCAATTGATAATTGGCATTTTTCGGTATTAGTATCATTTAGCTACACGCATTTGTTTGCGTTCCTCTACGATGGCAATACAATGTATTTCACATGTTATGTTAATCGTTGCAGTCAATGCTTTGTATGGTTTGTTATTTCTTGAAAGGTGCGCCAGAAACGAAGCAAAGCCCAAATGGAAGGCCCCTGATCCAGCCACTAACACTTTAAGAATAGGTCTCATCCATAGATATTCCCTCATCTCTCCCCGCGGTTGCAACATTAACTTCCCAGAAATTATCTCCGCGTTTTTATTTTATGAATAATCTCACTCTCTCTGTGATGGCATTACACACACAATTTATTGTTGGTTGGTACCTCCCGGTGAATTTCCCTCTCATTGTGCAGCGATCCTGGAGCGCTCTGCTTCCCCTCGTCGGGCTGAGGTAGTGCTCGGCGTCCTCCTTAATTTGCTGATATTATGCTCTGCGTTACAACCTGCGTTGGAGCATTCCGCCCAGAAACGTTCACCCAGATGCAAGGCTTTTAAAGTCTATCAGGCGCCTTGCATTTCCTCCTTAATTAAAGATTTTATAATTTCATTTTATTTCTGAATCTGGCCAGAGATTAATGATTGTGTCTCCATTTCCCAACGGTATTTTATCTAGTCTTACTATTCCTTGTCTAATAGTCAAGGACAGAAAGTTGTATGCACCCTTGCGCTTCCTCCTTCCAGAAAGTTGTTGTATGCACACTTGGCGATGCCAGAATTGATCCCCGAGTTAAGTTCTGGTCGAACATAGTTAGGAGCTACCTCAATCAGGCTGAAACGTTTTTTTTTCTCCCAGCTTTAAATCCTCACTCCCTTTTTTCCAGCGTTCTATTCAGTTGTCTTCGTTGTTATTTTGGGATTTGATTGGGGGTTGTACGTCATCCACGGGTTCCTTATAGCAATGCTAAAACTGGTCTTCCTTAACCCTCCTCGTTTTCATGGTTAGGCCAGATAGTGTCTATTGCCTTGTCTCCTTATTAGATTGAGTTAATTCCTTAAATTGGAATGCAGTAGTAGACTTCGTTGGACTCCTGTACATGATTGATGTTTTTTTTAATCAAAGCTTAACGCTAGGTAGCATCTCAATTGAACGTGTGGAGCAATCTGCTTGTGAGGTTTTCTATATAAGGAATGGATCGATGATTCCATTCCGCCTCCAATTTTGTTATGGTCAAGTGATTATGTCTCGCGTTAATTGCGCGCATAAGAGACTGCAAAATTTTCTTGTTTGCTTAATTCATATTAAATTTGCACAGATTTATTAAATGGTGGTGGTTTCATTTAACCTTGATACAGGTATGTGCGTTCAATTCTAAATGGTATTAGTCAAGTCTTTCCAACCCTTGAAGATTTATTAAATGTGGTTAATTTCGTAATTATATGTAATTATTGGGAACTATAAATTTTATACTCGTGTTGTTTGGGTTATGATTTTAATCATTAACATGTATTTCAATCTTTCTAATTGTACATGATAAATATTAATCATGCTAACACTTTGTGAGGCCATTGACACAATTGAACAAATCCATAGAATTATTTGCATATTCCAACCTTACACACATTTTATTCCTATGGATACACATTCTATCCCTTTGGAAGCCTTTTTTTTTATAGCTATCTTTATTTTGAGAGATAAGGAAAAAAATTAAAGAAGGAAAAAATTTCAATGGAAGTAGACTAGATCTTCTTCTTTCATGGATGCCAAACTATTATGCTTTCAAAAATATCAATGGAAGTAGACCATATATTTTTTCTTGATGGAGGCCAAACTATTTATGCTTTCCTGACTTGATATAGCTCTATTCTCTCTAATGTTTCTTGTATGCCAATATAATAGGTATCCATTAAAATATAGGACTTAGTATCCTTTAAAAGGCGAAGTAAAATTTAGAAAAATTGGAACATGTTCCAAAAAAAAATTGTATTCTTCTTTATTTTTTCCCTTTTCTAGTTCGTTTTCCCCTATTTTTAGTGGTTAATAGTATATCATTAGGCAAGAAACATTGGGAAACATCACCTTGACATTTTCTAAAAAAATGGCATCTATTGGGTCCAATTGAAAAATATTATTTTCATTTATTTCTTAGTGTACTAGAGTTGATAGTTGAAGTAAAATATGAGGTAATAACAATGAACCTACAAATATCTAAGTATTCCATGATCCACAAGTAGGAGTAATTCATATATTGAATGGAATTTAGAGAAATTTGATGGCAAAGGGTTTAATATTTGGAAGATCGAGATGAACTACTTCTAATTAAGGAGATAAGCTTTAGATCATTATGAAAAGAGCTAGATCGAAAGATATGATTGACAAATATCTAAATAAGCATAATGTTATAGCAATGATAATTGTCATGATCAATCTATGAGATTAATATTTATTAAATCCTTTAAAAAGAACATTAAAATACATTTAGTCAACCTTCTGTAGACTTTATGAGACCAAGAGTGACATGAATAAAGTACATTTACAATGGAAAATTTTGATATAAAACATGTTAGAGGAAGAAAAACCGACTTGTTATACAACATCTATGAAATGGTTGGTCAATCAACTTATGATTATTGAGATTGCCATCTTTGAAGAAGATTGAGTTATGACCTTGTCATGCATTCTCATAGCTTCTTATGATCGAATTGAGTGATTTCATTGAAGCTTGATGTTGATCACTATTCTAATGAACAGGTTCATTGAAGTTCATGTTTGACTTGACATTGGCATCAATGGACAACTGTGGTAAATGTGGAAATGATATATTACACGATTTATGTAATGGAAAAGAAAAATGTTTTTGTTACTCTTTTGGGATGCTAACAATTTTTATTCTCGATTTAATAGAATTGTAATAAAATGAGACATAGTTTGTGTGTTGGTGATTCAATGGTTCCATATTGGTTCTATTTACGAAACAACATATATTCTAACAACCATGAAACATATATGCATTATAGTTTTTGAGCACATATATATAATACATGATTTTATAAAAATGAAATGTGACACTTAATCACATGGCCTTGGACCTATGCCTCCAAGAAAGTGAAAAAATATTCATCTTTGTTAAGAATATTGGTGCCATCCTTAGATTCTAGGTCATCAAGGCTTCTCTAAATTGTGAATTCACACTAATATTCCATGCTTACAAAAACAATATAAATTTAAGCCATGTGAAACATAGAATAAGCCTTGAATTATTTGACACTTCTAATGCAAAGAAGGCATCCATCAAGCTAAAGGGATTATTACACTACTCTCTTTTGAATTGGGCTAAAATTTTCTATGAAAAGAGTATGTAACAAACAAAGTTCAATTCTTTCTTCTAGAAAAACCCTCCTTATTAACACTTGAAGTCACTACTTGTTGTAATGATCCTCCTCGTTACGGCGACAAACCTCTTATAACAAGTGCAATTTTTTTTTGTGTGTGCGTGTGTACAAGGGTAACAAGACATTATACTCTACGCCGCCACATGATGACGAATCATGATGCATGCAACTACGATATCAACATAAAGGTCTAAGATGCACATCAACATCTGCCAGCAATGAACAACAATCAACCGACAAAATAATAAGACTGACTACCCGCTCGTCCTACCCTGCAATGGTTAGGACCTCCAAGACACATAAGCAACGCTCAAGCCCAGGTTCCCATCGATTTTAACCATTTAAGGTCTCAGGGCTGGCGACTGTTCTGAGGAACATGGAGGTGTCTACATCTTGCCTGAAACAAGCAGACCAAGCAATAAAATGATTACAACCAAGTTCAACAATAATTAATGAACAACCACAACCTCTACAGAAGAGAAAGTTAAAACAAATGACTTCGTCAACAACCAACCAATATTCACGGCTTAAGGGTCAATATCTATGATTCAAGCATTAACGACAGATCAGTTAACCAGTCTGACCCCTACTAGTCAACAATTGGTGATTCTAACTTTACCTTCAAAGCAACACGCTAGCCAGTATAAACTGTGTTTAGGCCTTGACTACCAATATCCAATCAGATCCATAAATTCAATTATAACCAATTATATCCCTAAATGTAATGAGATCAAGTACATGAACCATTAATAAGGACGTGCTTAAGAGGATAAACATCTCCCCTAAAGGGGTAGTTTTAGATAAAACATGATCATACCTAAAAGAATTAAAGAAATGGTTGTAAACACAAGCATCATTACGATTCTAGTTACATCTTGCAAGAGGAGTTTAAGAGAGGAATTAAAAGAATTCACTTCAAGGGAAAACTTTAGTATAACTTATTTTTAATAAGTAGATCATCACCATAACCAACATTGAGAGAGTAGTGTATCCAATATTACAAAAGTGATACAAGGTCATCAATAATACATAAAAACTTAAGAATATCATTAATAAAAGGATTAACCCTTATTTATGATCAACACTGGAATTGATGGCCTAGTTAATAAAATAGATAAAAGAACTTGAGAATAAGATTAATACATAAATAACCTTTAATTACCATATAACATCGTGTTCATTTCTCAATCTATAAATTGACTCAATTATTGCACCTTTCTCTATTATCCTAAATTCCTATTTTAGTAAGGAAAAGGGCACCAAAAATAATTCATGAATTAATAAAGATATAAGGAGTCTCTCCATTAAAAGCGCTGAACTTAATTTCTAAAATTGTTGTCATAATTAAAACGCTCAACGCCAGGTGCATCCATAGGCAAATATCACCCCTTAGTTAAAATCATTCCACGGTATTGAAACAAAAACGGAAACAACATTGTTCTGGCAAAGATTCGATATCAAGAAGGTAACAACCCACCGCTAAGATACTCAAACAGACCAACAGGGTTATTATACATGGTCAAGGATCACTTGCAGTTATGGGTGGGCCCAATGCAGGTAACCAATTGAAGACTCCCCCCCCCCCCCCCCCAACACATGGCTAAAAGTTAGGACCCTATGAATTCACTATCAGGGATTACAATTTCTTGACTGTTGTTAAGGGAACGATGTCCAAGGAGTTAGTTGTTCACAAACCAAACCTAAAACAATCTGCAAAGGTAAATATTACAACAATTTTAGGTTTACCAGGTAGAGGTAACAAAAGAGATGAAGCTTGTAAAGGAGGATAGGCTAATCAACGCAGGGCCATAACCAGCCTTACCCTGGGCCCAATCAATCAACGTGGAACGTTACCAACAGTCAATCAAGCTACACCAATAAAGGGTTAGCATTGTTCACAAGTTAAAATTCGTGGTGGAAACTGAAGCTACTCCAATCGCTGATCTAAAATAAATTCGTGAGAATTAAAAGGGGAAAAGAACTGTGAACTATGTGATAGTACCTGTGAAGAAAAGAGGGATGTCTTCGACAAGTAAGTGACTAACCCGCAACCAAAAGAATGGGTAAAACGTTTGATGGGAAGTTCGATCACAGTGACTAGTGATAATAAAAATATCATTGTCAACAAGGGTATTCTGGGGTCATTTAAAGTAGCGGCAACAAATGAGGGCATGCAACAAACCACTCAATCAACCGCCCTTGCATCTATTCGAGGACATTTAACATCTCTATCATTATATTAAAAATAATAATAAAAAAAAAAATCGTGGGAAAAAATCATCAGCGACTCAGTAATGTGTATGTGAACTTGCAGCCAGAAATACCTATCTAAATCGCCACCCAAGGATCAATACCTAACCATTACAACAGATTATGTCGCTTTAGTAGAAGCGTTCAATAATCACTATCCTAGTGCAGAGGTAACCTTTACATATGTTGCATAAATTTCAATCGCTGAGGAGGTTTCTTACAACCATTACATATTGACATTTGTTGAAATGATAATTCTTTTTCATTCATTCAAAATCCCAGACATCTACTTCCAGCCATATTACGGTTTTTCGAAAATCCCTCGACAAACTGTCGATAGTATCCTGCTAAACCCATAAATCTATGCACTTCCATGACATTGATCGTCGCAGGCCATTCCATAATAGCCTCGACCTTTTCTGAATCCACGACGATGACTTCACCAGAGATGACATGCCCTAAGTAGTGAATCCTCGATTGATAAAAAGAGCATTTGGACAATTTCCCATACAATTTGTTCTTTCGCGGACACTGTAGTACCAAGCGCAAGTGCTCGTCATGCTCTTCTGTCGTCTGAGAGTAAATCAAAATATCGTCAATGAATACTTGGACGAACTTGTCCAAGTACTCACAGAACACCCCATTCATCAAACTCATAAATACCCCTGGGGCGTTTGTCAGTCCAAACGGTAAAATAGTAAACTCGTGATGTCCAAAACTTGTCTTAAAGGCGGTCTTAAGGACGTCATCCTCCTTGATCCACAAATTGTGATACCTTGATTGCAAATCGATCTTGGAGAACACCATCGCACCCTTCATTTGATCGAACAGATCATCAATTCTCAGCAATGGATATTGTTTCTTGATCGTGGCCTTGTTCAGTTGATGGTAGTCAATGCAAAGCCTTCACGATCCATCCTTCTTTCGTATGAAAATAACCAGTGCACCCCACAGTGACATGCTAGGATGTATAAGTCCAAGGTCCAACAACTCCTTCAGTTTCACTTTCAACTCTTGTAACTTTGGGGTCGACATACGATAAAGCATTCTTGCTATCAGTTCAGTCCCTGGTTTTAGGTCTATGGTAAACTCTAATTCCCTCTCTAGCGGCATCCTAGTTAACTCCTCTGGAAACACTTCCGCAATCTCTCTCACCACCGAAAGGTGTTCAATACCTTCTGATACTCCCTTCTCATTTAACGCGAGGATCGCATAAAGCTTTCACTCCTTGTGCATGCTCTTCTGAAATTGCAAGGAAGAGACAAATCTCAGGGAAACTCCCTAGTTCTGTCCTACAATCACACGTCTCTAACCCTCATCATCAACCAAGCTCAACCATTTTTTATTATATTTGAGTATCGCCTCATGTGATTCCAACGAATCCATACCAATCACGACATCATAATATCCTAGGATTGTGACATACAGGTTGGCCCTTGTGACAAACTCTCCCAAGTTAAGGATACATTCAATAACCTTTACTCCAACATTCTGGTTGGCTCCTGAAGCCATCTCCACGAAGATAAACTCGTCCTGTTTGACTGCTTTTACCTTAATCCTTTTTAGTGCTGCACCAGAAATGAAACTCTCGGTAGCACCAGGATCTATCAAAATACTAAGGGTCTGGTCAGCGATAATACCTGTTGTCTCAAGCACAGTCGACTGGTGCTCTTCCTGGCGGTTATTCACCGTTGCATGAATCCGATGGGCCTTGCCCATATATCCCATGGTAGTGGGTCCTGTTGATCCGGTCGCTCTGGTCCTCTCCACAGGGCAGTCACGCTGGTAGTGTGGCTCCCCAGACATTCAACACCCCTTCTTCGACCCAGTAGTCCTAGTACCCGAAGTAGAAGATGACGACCCACCGACTTGGAACCCTGGTCTATTCGGCTGAATAGGCTTAAATTTCTACTACTGCGGGCGATGTTGCTGCTGATACTATGGTCCCCAGTAAGGTGTCCGCTACTGAGGTGGCATTCGCCAGGGTGTAGTGAAAGTGGACCCCCTCAGGAAGCCACGATATCCTGGCGTATGTCTCGCTGGTGTCTGGTGTTGTTGTGTTACAGATGAAACCTGCCCTGCTAATTTCGCTGGAGTCCTGGTCTGACCCCCACTCATAAGCTCCTCCTCTACTATGAGGGCCTTCTGGATGGCATTGTGAAAGGTTTGAGGCATCAAAATCCTAACCTTTTCACGTAGACCACCATTAAGGCCGAATACGAACCTGTTGACCTTAAGTTTCTCAGTGTTAAGGTGTGGACCATACCGGAGCAGCTCCATAAAATGGGCCTCGTACTCGGGCACCATACGACCTCCCTGTCGTAGGGCATTGAACTCATTGAGCTAATGCTCAATGAATTTTTCTTAAAGGTACCTCTCTTGGAGCCGTTCCTCAAACAGTTCCCATGACACGTCTTCAATGGCCATGTTCATCTACGGTAGGAATCTCTTCCACCATAGAAGAGCGCTCCCCTTCAGTTGAAAGATCGCCATGCAGACCTTCATGTTGGAGGTATAATCACGAAGTGCGAAGCACATCGCCATGTTCTCCAACCATGCCTCGGTGGCTATGCCATCCGGGGCACCAAAGAACTCAAGAAATTTGACCTTCTCGAGTTCATGGTGAATGCTACCAGTAACGGTCGGTGTGTGCGCTGAAACCTCAGCGGGTGTCGGTGCCCTAGCCTCATCTCTATTCAAACAACTGATCAGTGCCTCAGACATGTGCTGAAAAGATCTCATCATCCCGACTACATTGCCAACTGCTATCTTCTCTTGTCTGAGAACCTGCTCGTCTCCCTGGGGGTCAGACCCCTCATGTGTGGATGCTACTGGAGGCATCACGCCTCCTCCCTTAGCACCCCATCGTCTGCCTCCATGGTGTCTTCTAACCATGATTACCTGCATGCACACAAGTCAACTCAATCAACAACAGTATAATCAAATCATGTCAACGAAAGCCGTAGCGATCCCAAGTCATGGGTTGAACCTGCTCTAATACCATATGTAATGATCCTCCTCGTTACGGTGACAAACCTCTTATAACAAGTACAATTTTTTTTTTTGTGCGTGTGTACAAGGGTAACAAGACATTATACTATGCATCGCCACATGACGCATGCAACTGTGATATCAACATAAAGGTCTAAGATGCACATCAACATATGCTAGCAATGAACAACAATCAACTGACAAAATCATAAAACTAGCTACCTGCTCGTCCTACCCTACAATGGTTAGGACCTCCAAGACACATAAGAAACACTCAAGCCCAGGTTCCCATCGATTTGAACCATTTAAGGTCTTAGGGATGGCGACTATTCTAAGGAACATGGAGGTGTAAAAATCCCGCCCAACACAAGCAGACCAAGCAATAAAATGATTACAACCAAGTACAACAATAATTAATGAACAACCACGACCTCTATGGAAGCGAAAGTTAAAAAAATGACTCTGTCAACAACCAACTAATATTCACGGATGAAGGGTTAATATCTATGATTCGAGTGTTAATGACAGATTAGTTAACCAGTCTAACCCCTACTAGTCAACAATTGGTGATTCTAACTTACCTTAAAAGCAACAAGCTAGCCAATATAAACTATGTCTAGGCCTTGACTACCAATATCCAATCAGATCCATAAATTCAATTATAACCAATTATATCCCTAAATGTAACGCGATCAAGTACATGTACCATTAATAAGGATGTGCTTAAGAGGATAAACATCGCCCCTAAAGGGGTAGTTTTAGATAAAACATGATCATACCTAAAATAATTAAAGAAATGGTTGTAAACACAAGCATCATTACGATTCTAGTTACATATTGCAAGAGGAGTTTAAGAGAGGAATTAAAAGAATTCACTTCAAGGGAAAATTTTAGTATAACTTATTTTTAATAAGTAGATCATCACTATAACCAACATTGAGAGAGCAGTGTATCCAATATTACAAAAGTGATACAAGGTCATTAATAATACATAAAAACTTAAGAATATCATTAATAAAAGGATTAACCCTTATTTACGATCAACACTGGAATTGATGTCCTAGTTAATAAAATAGATAAAAGAACTTGAGAATAAGATTAATACATAAATAACCTTGAATTACCATATAACATCATGTTCATTTCTCAATCTATAAATTGACTCAATTATTGCACCTTTCTCTATTATCCTAAATTCCTATTTTAGTAAGGAAAAAGGCACCAAAAATAATTCATGAATTAATAAAGATATAAGGAGTCT
>ML790672.1:308086-327463 GCA_009831015.1 Picea engelmannii | reverse complement strand
ACATCATGTTCATTTCTCAATCTATAAATTGACTCAATTATTGCACCTTTCTCTATTATCCTAAATTCCTATTTTAGTAAGGAAAAAGGCACCAAAAATAATTCATGAATTAATAAAGATATAAGGAGTCTCTCCATTAAAAGCACTCAACTTAATTTCTAAAATTGTTGTCATAATTAAAACGCTCAACGCTAGGTGCAGCCATAGGGAAATTTCACCCCTCAGTTAAAATCATTCCATAGTATTGAAACAAAAACAGAAACAACATTGTTCTGGCAAAGATTCAGTATCAAGAAGGTAACAGCCCACCGCTAAAATACTCGGACAGACCAACAGGGTTATTCTGCGCAGTCAAGGGTCACTTGCAGTTACGAGTGGGCCCAACTCAGGTAACCNCCCCCCCCCCCCCCCCCAACACACTGGCTAAAAGTTAGGACCCTATGAATTTGCTGTCAGGGATTACAATTTCTTGACTGTTGTTAAGGGCACAATTTCCAAGGAGTTAGTTGTTCACAACCAAAACCTAAAACAATCCACAGAGGTAAATATTACAGCAATTTCAGGTTTACCAGGCAGAGATAAAAAAAGAGATGAAGCTCGTAAAGGAGGATTGTCTAATCAACACAGGGCCATAACCGACCTTACCCCAAGCCCAATCAATCAACACAAAACATTACCAGCACTGTCAATCAAGCTACACCAATAAAGGGTCAACGCTATTCACAAGTTAAAATTCGTGGTGGAAACTAAAGCTACTCCAATCGCTAATCTAAAATAAATTAGTGAGAATTAAAAGGGGAAAAGTGTTGTAAACTCTGTGATAGAACCTGTGAAGAAAAGAGGGAAGTCTTCGGCAAGTAAGTGACTAACCCGCAACCAAAAAAATGGGTAAAACATTTGATGGGAAGTTTGATCACAGTCATTAGTGATAATAAAAATATCGTTGTCAACAAGTGTATGTTGGGGTCATTTAAAGCAGTGGCAGCAAACAAGGGCGTGCAACAACCCACTCAATCAACCTCCCTTGCATCTATTCGAGGGCATTCAACATCTCTATCATTATATTAAAAATAATAAAAAAAAATAAAATCGTGGGAAAAAATCATCAACAACTCAGTAATGTGTATGTGAACTTGCAACCAGAAATACCTATCTAAATCACCACCCAAGGATCAATAGCTAACCATTACAACAGATTCTGGCCCTTTAGTAGAAGTGTGCAATAATCACTATCCTAGCATAGAGGTAATCTTTACATCTGTTGCATAAATTTTAATCGCTGAGGAGGGTTCTTACAACCATCACAGATTGACATTTTCTTAAATGATAATTCTTTTTCATTCATTCAAAATCGTAGACATCTACTTCCAGCCATATTATGGTTTTATAAAAAACAAATTGCACAAAAACCTCTAGCCATGAAACAATTTCAATCTAATTTCAGGTGGAACTTTAATAAGTTTATCCAATCCATTTTCAATGAATAAGTCAACCAAGCATAAGTCTTAAGCAAATCTACTCTACAAAATTAAAGAGCGTACCGTTGCCTGATCGTTGGCTTCAAATGACGTCCGCGCACTCTGTGCCGCTCCTGCTTGCCGACCATCGAGACCTCACCGGTACCTCCCATCCAAGGCTAGGGGTACTCTTCTTCCCCCTTAGCCCCTCGAGATGCAAAGGGGCCACACACTATCCAGATGGTATGTCTAGCTCCTAGCTCACCTCGCAAGGTCGAGCTACCACTCCTCTCCAAGCTGGGAAATACCAACACCTATAAGTAAATCAGTCAAGTCACTAATCTGACAGCGTAACGTTACGCTAACATCCGATCCCCTTCTTCCTTCTCCTTCCTCTCCTTTATAGGGTTTTAGAACTTCCAAACTTTCCCTAAATCTCATTTATTTTAAGTTTTAAAAAAAATCTTCTAAAAATTCTCCTTCGTACAAGTGTCATTCATCCCCCACATTCCTCCAATAATTATTTTCTTTAATTTATTAATTTGTCTTATTTCCATGACCCACCTAGACTTACTCCTAAATTTACTCCTAGGTGTCCCTAGATTCCCTTACAGGTTTTAAAAGCTTTCCGTAAAATGAAATTGCTTAATCAATTTAAAATTAGAAGGTTCTTAAATTGTAGATTCTTTACCAAGTTGGTTTCCCACTTTTTACCATGAGTTCCCCTCTTTCCCTTTTTAAGTTACCTCCATGCCCTAGTTTCCTAAATGTTATAGTTTCCCTCTTTCCCCTTTTATTAGAGCTAAAAACGGCAGTTTCAATTTAACCCCTTTTCCCTTTTATTAGTAATTCAACATCTTTTTAAACTATTAAAAACAATATTTAATTTCTTCTTTATATTTTATATCCACGTCTTTTAATTAATTTCTAACTCACTTCATTTTACCCCAAAAATTTATGAAGACCAAAATTATTACTTAAATGGTTTTTATTTTAAATTTTTATAGATGTTTTCTCAAGGATAGAAAAAATTTTACCCCTAGCAAAGTTTCAGACTTGAGACTTAGATTTTGAACTGGGTGACATTTTTAATTAAGGGAGTTGTTTTAAAATTTCTTAATGTGTTAAATGTCTTAGGGCCATCTAGGTTCAACCCTCTATCATCATCAATGCAACATGCCCTTCAGGATGCACTAGGTGCTCCAAGGGTGCCACTCACCTCATCTGTTCCTTTGAGCAATGTGCCCTTCAGGATGCAGTACGTGCTCCAAGGGTGCCACTCGCCTCTTTGTTTCTTTTGCACAACGTTCCCTTCAGGATGCACCATGTGCTCCAAAGGTGCCACTTGCTTCTTGACTGATTGGTAGACATCAATAATCCCTCGAGTCAACACTCCGACAAGTGAACCAATGGGAGACTAAGGGTGCCTAAGGAATAAGGCCCCTGCCTTATTGCACGCCCCTTAGAATCATCGTGAGTGACTGTCGCAGTCTGCCCTCATGGCATCCTGGGTCCTCTCGAGCTAGGTAATCGTTAACCTATAGTTTGAGCCACGACGAGAGTGCTAGTAGGATATGGAAGGGATGTTGTCCACACCTCTCCCTCAACCTCTTTGGTAGTCGTGTGTGACCCCTTTACTCCCTATGTGAGTCTGGTCGGTAAGCTATCGTCAGCCTACATCATCAACAAATCAGGTCAGACATATCCACATCATATCATCTAATCAAATGTACCAACATCACAGTAAAATAATCAAACCCCAATAGCACACTCCCTGACTCGATCCAGAGTCCAAGGGGTTCCATTGATGCCTCTTCATCCTCAAGGTCCAAAACCCTGCACACTCAGTAAAATCAAGTCAATAGAACCTGTCTATGTCAATGCAGTAAAACAACATGTCATCTACTCATAAGGCATAAATATCAAAGTCAATGTTTTAATAGCATAATAATCCAGATAACTTGCGAGCAAGTGTCCTGAAAGAATAAGTTTTCTCAGTGTGCCAGAGTGGGATGTTACATACACCCCCTCTTGGTCTAAACTTCGTCCCAAAGTTTCTCAGTATAAATGCCGAAATAATTCTGTCACAGTATCATATCTCTATCTATCAAACAAAAATGGAAATTGATGGCGCATATCATATGTGTCCTCCCAGGTCATTGAGTGTGGACTATAATTGTCCCACTAGACCTTGACCTGATCTACCATTCAACATCATAACTGTTGAACACGGTGATATAAGATGCAGACTGGCTTAGTCGTGAGTGCTCCTTCGTCCGACACCTGCAAGGAACTCATGTCAATAACATGTGTAGGATCATTAATATAATGTCTCAAAATAGATACATGAAAAGCATTGTGCATACGCCTCAAGGAATCAGGCAAGGCTAGTTGATAGGCCACGGGCCCCTTTCTCTCCACAATCTCGAAAGGTCCCACAAACCTAGGAGAGAGATTATATCACTTTCCAAACTTGATTGAAATCTTATGTAGTTTAACCCGTAAGAAGACTCAATCGCCGACCTCGTAACTACAGTCGACTCAGTGTGCATTGAAATAACTCTTCTGTCGATCCTGCGCTTCTTTAATCCTTTGTCTTATGGTTTGCATTTGCTCTTTCATTTCTTGGATCACTTCTGGTCCCACCAGGACCCTATCCTCAAGCCAATCCCAACTCAAGGGTGTCCGACACGGTCGCCCGTAAAGAAACTTGAAAGGCGTCGTCTTAATGGTGCACTGGTAACTGTTGTTGTAAGCGAACTCTACTAGAGGAAAGAATTCTTCCCAATGCTTTTGTTGGTCCATCACATACATGCGCAACATGTCCTCCAAGGTCTAGTTCATTCGTTTGGACTGTCCATAAGTCTCTGGGTGATATGTAGTACTAAAGTTAATTTGGGTTCCCAAGGCCTCTTGGAAAATCGTCCAAAATCATCCAGTAAACACGGATCCTCGATCGAATATAATCCTCTTAGGCACACCAGGCAGCCTCACAATCTCACTAATGAAAACTCTAGCTATGTCAGGTGCCTGATTTGTCGTACACACAGGAATAAACTGACCACTCCTCGTCAGAGTGTCTACTACTACAAAAATCGAGTCATGCCTCCTTGCCGTCAGTGGTAATCCAACAATAACATCCATCGAAATAACCTCCCATTTCGATTTTGGAATGGCATGCGGTTGTAGTAATCCTATTGCTTGTCTATGTTCAACCTTTGCCTGCTAACATTCTAGACATCTGGCCACATAGCTGACTATGTCACCCTTCACTCCCTTCCAGAAGAATAAGGGTTTAAGGTCTGCCCTCATCTTTGTGACTCCTAGGTGATCCATGTAAACTGCTCTATGAGCCTCGCTTAGGATCAACTTCCTCAACTCCTCATTTGGCGGTACATAAATCCGACTTTTAAACCTCAACAACCCATCTCTATCAAATGAAAATCCCTCATATCGTGGTACCATCATTGTGTTTTGTCCCATAAAACCCTCAACCTCTTTGTACCAGTTGTCGTCAGGATGTAAAGTTAGAATCTTTTTATGTAGATTCGTCTGAAGGGGCAACACCGAAAAGATGCATGGCCTCTGACTCAAAACATCCACCACTCGGTTCTTGTTCCTTTTATGTAAGTAATCTCAAAGTTGTACTCGCTAAGCAGTTCCGACCAATGTCGTTGTCGTGCGCTCAAGTCACTTTGCATAAAAATGTGTTGTAGTCCACAATGGTCAATCTTTAGTTCAAATTTTCATCCAACAAGGCAGTGTCTCCAAACCTTCAAGGCATATACGATGGCTAATAACTCCAAATCATGCGTCGCGTAGTTCTCCTCATGCCTTCTCAGTTTCCTTGAAATGTAAGAAATCACTCATCTGTATTGCATCAAGACTCCGCCTAAACCTTCCTTGGATGCATCTGTGCATAACAAGAAGTCTGTGTCCATGTCAGGGACCTTTAGTATCATTGTTGTTTTCAACAACTCCTTAAGCCTTTGAAATGCTTCCATGCATTTCTCGGTCCAAACAAACTTCTTGTTTTCTTTCTGCAACTTCGTGATCGGATTTGCTATTTTCGAAAATCCCTCGACAAACCGTCGATAGTATCCTGCTAAACCGATAAAGCTACGCACTTTTGTTACATTCGTCAATGCAGGCCATTCAATAATAGCCTTGAACTTTGCCAGATCCACAGTGATGCCTTCGCCGGAGATGACATGCCCTAAGTAGTGAATCCTCGATTGATAAAAAGAGCATTTGGACAATTTCCCATACAATTTGTGCTTTCGCAGACACTATAGTACCAAGCGCAAGTGCTCGCCATGCTCGTCCTTCGTCCGAGAGTAAATCAAAATATTGTCAATGAATACTTGGACGAACTTGTCCAAGTACTCTCAAAACACCCCATTCATCAAACTTATAAATACCCCTGGGGGATTTGTTGGTCCAAATGATAAAATAGTAAACTCATAATGTCCAAACCTCATCTTAAAAGAAGTCTTAGGGATGTCATCCTCCTTGATTCATAACTGGTGATACCCTGATCGCAAATCGATCTTGG
This sequence comes from Picea engelmannii, assembly GCA_009831015.1. NCBI lineage: Eukaryota > Viridiplantae > Streptophyta > Pinopsida > Pinales > Pinaceae > Picea > Picea engelmannii. The sequence goes on along the minus strand of ML790672.1, from coordinate 321,451 downwards.
AGAACACCGTCGCACCCTTCATTTGATCGAACAAATCATCAATTCTCGACAATGGATATTGGTTCTTGATCGTGGCCTTGTTCAGTTGACGGTAGTCAATGCAAAGCCTCCACGATCCATCCTTCTTTCATATGAAAATAACCGGTGCACCCCACGGTGACACACTAGGATGTATCAATCCTAGGTCCAACAACTCCTTCAGTTCCACTTTCAACTCTTGTAACTCTGGGGTCGACATCCGATAAGGCATTCTTGCTATCAGTTCAGTCCTTGGTTTTAGGTCTATGGTAAACTCCAATTCCCTCTCCGACAGCATCCCAGGTAACTCCTCTGGAAACACGTCCGCAAACTCTCTCACCACTGGAAGGTTTTCAAGACCTTCCAATACTCCCTTCTCATTTAACGGAAGGATCGCATAAAGCTTTCACTCCTTGCGCATGCTCTTCTGAAATTGCAAGGAAGAGACAAACCTAAGTGAAACTCCCTGGTTCCGTCCTACAATCACACGTCTCTGACCCTCGTCATCAACCAAGCTCAATTGTTTTGTCTTACAGTTGAGTATCGCCTCATGTGATTCCAACCAATCCATACCTATCATGACATCATAATATCCTAGGATTGTGGCGTACAGGTTGGCCCTTGTGACAAACTCTCCCAGGTTAAGGATACAGTCTGTAACCTTTCCTCCAACCTTATGGTTGGCTCTTGAATCCATCTCCCTGAAGATAAACAAATCCTGTTCAACTGCCTTTACCTTAATCCTTTTTAACACTACACCAGAAATGAAACTCTCGGTAGCACCAGGATCTATCAAAATACTAAGGATCTGGTCAGCGATAGTACCTGTCGTCTCGAGCATAGTCGACTGGTGCTCTGCCTAGTGGTTATTTACCACTACATGAATCCGATGGGCCTTGCACATATCTCCCACGATAGTGGGTCTGGCTGATCCGATCACTCTGGTCCTCTCCACAAGGTAGTCGCACTGAAAGTGTGGCTCCCCACACGTCCAACACCCATTCTTTGGCCCAGTAGTCCCGGTACCCAAAGTAGAAGATGACATCCCACTGGCCTGAAACCCTTGTCTGTTCGGCTGAACATGCCTAAATTACTACTAATGTGGGTGATGCTTCTGCTAATGCTATGGTCCCCAATAAGGTGTCCACTACTGAGGCGGCGGTCGCCGGGGTCTAGTGAAGCCACGATATCCTGACGTATGTCTCATTGGTGTCTGGTGCTACTGTGTTACAAATGAAACCTGCCCTACTGATCTCGCTGGAGTCCTGGTATGACCCCCACTGATAAGATCCTCCCTTGCTATGAGGGCCTTCTAGACAGCATCATGCAAGGTTTGAGGCATCAAAATCCTAACCTTTGCACGTAGGCCACCATTAACGCCGAATACGAACCTGTTGACCTTAAGTTTCTGAGTGTTAAGGTGCGGAGCATACTGGAGTAGCTCCATAAAACAGGCCTCGTACTCAGGCACCGTACGACCTCCCTGTCGTAGGGTGTTGAATTCGTTGAGCTGATTCTCAATGAATTCCTCTGAAAGGTACCTCTCTCGGAACCGTTCCTTTAACAGTTCCCATGACATGTCTTTGACAGCCATGTTCAGCTGCGGTAGGAGCATATTCCACCATAGAAGAGTGCTCCCCTTCAGTTGAAAGACTGCCATGCGAACCTTCATGTTGGAGGTATAATCGCGAAGTGCGAAGCACATCGCCATGTTCTCCAACCATGCCTCAGCGGCTGCGCCATCTGGGACACGAAAGAACTCAGGAAATTTGACCTTCTCTAGTTCATGGTGAATGCTGCCAGTAATGGCCCGTGTGCGCAGTGGAACCTCAGCAGATGCCGGTGCCCTGGCCTCATCTCTGTCCGAACAACTGATTAGTGCCTCGGACATGCGATGAAAAGATCTCATCATCCCAACTACATTGCCAACTACTATCTTCTCCTGTCCGAGAGCCTACTCATCTCCCTGGGGGTTAGACCCCTCAGGTGTGGATGCTACTGGAGGCGTTGCGCCTCCACCCCTAGCACCCCGTCATCTGCCTCCACGACATCTTCTAACCATGATTATCTGCATGCACACAAGTCAACTCAATCGGCAACAATATAATCGAATCATGTCAATGAAATTCATAGCGATCCCAAGTCGTGGGTTGAACCCGCTTTGATACCATATATAATGATCCTCCTTACTACGGTGACAAACCTCTTATAAAAAGTGCAAAAAAAAAAATTGTGTGCGTGTGTACAAGGGTAACAAGACATTATACTGTGTGCCGCCACATGATAACGAATCATGATGCATGCAACTGCGATATCAACATAAAGGTCTAAGATACACATCAACATCTGCCAACAATGAACAATAATCAACCGACAAAATAATAAGACTGGTTACCTACCCGTCCTACCATACAATGGTTAGGACCTCCAAGACACATAAGCAACGCTCAAGCCCAGGTTCCCATCGATTTTAACCATTTAAGGTCTTCAGGCTGGCAACTGTTCTGAGGAACATGGAGGTGTCTACATATCCCTCGACAAAAGAAGACCAAGCAATAAAATGATTACAACCAAGTACAACAATAATTAATGAACAACCACGACCTCTACGGAAACAAAAGTTAAAAAAAATGACTTCATCAACAACCAACCAATATTCATGGCTGAAGGGTCAATATCTATGATCCGAGTGTTAATGATAGATCAGTTAACCAGTCTGAACCTTACTAGTCAACAATTGGTGATTCTAACTTTACCTTAAAAGCAACAAGCTAGCCAATATAAACTGTGTTTAGGCCTTGACTACCAATATCCAATCAGATCCATAAATTCAATTATAACCAATTATATCCCTAAATGTAATGAGATCAAGTAAATGAACCATTAATAAGGACGTGCTTAAGAGGATAAACATCTCCCCTAAAGGGGTAGTTTTAGATAAAACATGAGCATACCTAAAAGAATTAAAGAAATGGTTGTAAACACAAGCATCATTACAATTCTAGTTACATCTTGCAAGAGGAGTTTAAGAGAGGAATTAAAAGAATTCACTTCAAGGGAAAACTTTAGTATAACTTATTTTTAATAAGTAGATCATCACTATAACCAACATTGACAGAGCAATGTATCCAATATTACAAAAGTGATACAAGCTCATCAATAATACATAAAACTTAAGAATATCATTAATAAAAGGATTAACCCTTATTTACGATCAACATTGGAATTGATGGCCTAGTTAATAAAATACCTAAAAGAACTTGAGAATAAGATTAATACATAAATAACCTTTAATTACCATATAACATCATGTTCATTTCTCAATCTATAAATTGACTCAATTATTGCACCTTTCTCTATTATCCTAAATTCCTATTTTAGTAAGGAAAAAGGCACCAAAAATAATTCATGAATTAATAAAGATATAAGGAATCCCTCCATTAAAAGCACTCAACTTAATTTCTAAAATTGTTGTCATAATTAAAACACTCAATGCCAGGTGCAGCCATAGGCAAATCTCACCCCTCAGTTAAAATCATTCCATGGTATTGAAACAAAAATGGAAACAACATTGTTCTGGCAAAGATTTGGTATTAAGAAGGTAACATCCCACTACTAAAATACTCAGACAGACCAACAAGGTTATTCTGCGTGGTCAAGGGTCACTTGCAGTTACGGGTGGGCCCAACGCAGGTAAACAATTGAAGACTCNAATATGCTGGCTAAAAGTTAGGAGCCTATGAATTCACTGTCAGGGATTATAATTTCTTGACTGTTGTTAAGCGCATGAAGTCCAAGGAGTTAGTTGTTCACAACCCAAACCTATAACAATCTACAGAGGTAAATATTACAACAATTTTAGGTTTACCAGGCAGAGGTAACAAAAGAGATGAAGCTTGTAAAGGAGGATAGGCTAATCAACACGGGGCCATAAACAGCCCTACCCTGGGCCCAATCAATCAACGCAGAATGTTACCAGCACTATCAATCAATCTACACCAGGAAAGGGTCAACTTTGTTCACAAGTTAAAATTCGTGGTGGAAACCGAAGCTACTCCAATCACTGATATAAAATAAATTTGTTATAATTAAAAGGGGAAAAGCATTGTAAACTATGTGATAGAACCTGTGAAGAAAAGAGGGAAGTCTTCGGCAAGTAAGTGACTAACCTGCAGCCAAAAAAATGGGTAAAACGTTTGACGGGAAGTTCGATCACAATCACTAGTGATAATAAGAATATCGTTGTAAACACGTGTATTTCAAGGTCATTTAATGCAGCGGCAGCAAACGAGGGCGCACAACAGCCCACTCAATCAACTTCCCTTGCATCTATTTGAGGGCATTTGGCATCTCTATCATTATATTAAAAATAAAAAATAAAAAAATTCGTGGGAAAACATCATCAGCGACTCAATAATGTGTATGTGAACTTGCAGCCAGAAATACCTATCTAAATCGCCACCCAAGGATCAATAGCTAACCATTACAACAGATTTTGTCCCTTCAGTAGAAGCATGCAATAATCGATATCCTAGCACATAGGTAACCTTTACATATGTTGCATAAATTTCAATCGCCAAGGAGGGTTCTTACAACCATTACAGATTGACATTTGTTGAAATGATAATTCTTTTTCAATCATTCAAAATCGCAGACATCTACTTCCAGCCATATTACAGTTTTATAAAAACAAAATCGCACAAAAACCTCCAGCCATGAAACAATTTCAATCTAATTTTAGACGGAACTTTAATAAGTTTATCCAATCCATTTTCAATCAACAAACCAACCAAGAGTAAGTCTTAAGCAAATCTACTCTACAAAATTAAAGAGCGTACCATTTCCTGATCGCCCACTTCGAATAACGTTCGCGTGCTTCGTGCCGCTCCCTCTCGCTAACCGTCAAGACCTCACCGGTACCTCCCAGACAATGCTAGGGGTACTCTGCTTCCCCCTTAGCCCCCCGAGACGCAAAGGGGCTGCACACTATCTAGATGGTATGTCTAGCTCCGAGCTCGCCTCGCAAGGTAGAGCTACCACTCCTCTCCGAGCTGGGAAATCCCAACTCCTATAAGTAAATCAGTCAAGTCACTAATCTGGCAGTGTAACGTTACACTAACAAACGATCCCCTTCTTCCTTCTCCTTCCTCTCTTTTATAGGGTTTTATAACTTCCAAACTTTCCCTAAATCTCATTTAATTTAAGTTTTAAAAAAAATCTTCTAAAAATTCTCCTTCGCACAAGTGTCATTCATCCCCCACATTCCTCCAATAATTATTTTCTTTAATTTATTAATTTGTCCTATTTCCCTCACCCACCTAGACTTACTCCTAAATTTACTCCTAGGTGTCCCTAGATTCCCTTACAGGTTTTAAAAGCTTTCCCTAAAATGAAATTGCTTAATAAGTTTAAAATTAGAAGGTTCTTAAATTGCAGATTCTTTACCAAGTTGGTTTCCCGCATTTTTTCATGAGTTCCCCTCTTTCCCTTTTTAAATTACCTCCATTCCATAGTTTCCTAAATGTTATAGTTTCCCTCTTTCCCCTTTTATTAAAGCTAACAACGATAGTTTCAATTTAACCCCTTTTCCCTTTTATTATTAATTCAACATATTTTTAAACTATTAAAAATAATTAATTTCTTCTTTATATTGTATATCCTCAGCTTTTAATTAATTTCTTACTCTCTTCATTTTACCCCAAAAATTTATGAAGACCAAAATTATTACTTAAATGGTTTTTATTTTAAATTTTACTATTTTCAATTTTGTATAGATGTTTTCTCAAGGGTAGACAAAATTTTACCCCTAGCAAAGTTTCAAGCTTAGGACTTAGATTATGAACTGGGTGACATGTTTAATTAGGGCAGTTGTTTTAAAATTTATTAATGTGTTAAATGTCTTAGGGCCATCTAGGTTCAACCCTCTATCATCATCAACGTGACGTGCCCTTCATGACGCACTAGGTGCTCCAAGGGTGCCACTCATCTCATTTGTTCCTTTGCACAACGTGCCCTTCAGGATGCACTACGTGCTCCAAGGGTGCCACTCGCCTCTTTGTTTCTTTTGCACGACGTGTCCTTCAGGATGCACCATGTGCTCCAAGGGTGCCACTCGCTTCTTGACTGATAGACTTTAATAACCCCTGGAGTCGACACTCCGCCAGGTGAACTTGTGGGAGACTAAGGGCGTCTATGGAATAAGGATCCCACCTTATTGCGTGCCCCTTAGAATCATCGTGAGCGACTGTCACAGTCTTCCCTCATGGCATCATGGGTCCTCTTGAAATAGGTAATCGTTAACCTACAATTCGAGCCACGACGAGAGTGCTAGTAGGTTGTGGCAGGGCTGTTGTCAACACCTCTCCCTCAACCTCTCTGGTAGTCGTGTGTGACCCCTTTACTCCATATGTGAGTCTGGTCGGAAAGCTATCGTCAGCCTGCATCATCAACAAATCATGTCATACATATCCACATCATATTGTCTAATCAAATGTACCAACATCACAGTAAAACAATCAAACCCCAATAGCACACTCCCTGAATCAATCCGTAGTCCAAGGGGTTCCATCAATGCCTCTGCATCGTCAAGTTCCAAAACCCTACACACTCAGTAAAACCGAGTCAATAGAACCTGTTTATGTCAATGCAGTAAAACAACATGTCATCTACCCATAACACATAAATATCAAAGTCAACGTTTTAATAGCATAATAATTCGGATCACTTTCGAGCAAGTGTCCTCAAAGAATAAGTTTTCTCAGTGCGCCAGAGCGGGATGTTACATACACCACCTCTTGGTCTAAACTTCATCCCAAAATTTCTCAGTATAAATGCCGAAATAAGTGTGTCATAGTATCATATGTCTATCTATCAAACAAAAATGGAAACTTCTAGCACATATCATATGTGTCCTCCCAGGTCGCCGAGTGCGGACTATAATTGTCCCACTGGACCTTGACCTGATCTACCATTCAACATCGTAACTATCGAACGCGGTGATCTAAGATGCAGACCGACTCAGTTGTGAGTGATCCCTCGTCCGATACCTGCAAGCAACTCATGTCAATAACATGTGTAGGATCATTAATATAATGTCTCAAAATAGATACATGAAAAACATCGTGCATACGCCTCAAGGAATCAGGCAAACCTAGTCGATAGGCCACGGTCCCCTTTCTCTCCACAATCTCGAAAGGTCCCACGAACCTAGGAGAGATTTTATCTCCCTTTCCAAACTTTATCGAACTCTTATGTGGTTTAACCTGTAAGAAGACTCGATCGCCAACCTCGTAACTACGGTCGACTCAGTGCGCATCGGCATAATTCTTTTGTCGATCCTGCGCTTCTTTAATCCTTTGTCTTATGGTTTTCATTTTTTCTTCCATTTCTTGGATCGCTTTTGGTCCCACCAAGACCCTATCCTCAAGCTGATCCGAGCTCAAGGGTGTTCGACATGGTCGCCCATAAAGAAACTCAAAAGGCGCCATCTTAATGCTGCTCTGGTAACTGTTGTTGTAAGTGAACTCTACTAGAGGAAAGAATTCTTCCCATCGCTTTTATTGGTCCATCACATACATGCACAACATGTCCTCCAAGGTCTGGTTCATTCATTTGATCTATCCATCATTCTCTGGGTGATACGCAGTACTAAATTTAAGTTGGGTTACCAAGGCCTCTTGGAAACTCGTCCAAAATCATCCAGTAAACACCAATCCTCGATCGGATATAATCCTCTTAGGCACACCATGTAGCTTCACAATATAACTAATGAAAAATATAGCTATGTTAGGTGCCTAATACATCGTACGCACAGGAATAAACTGAGCACTCTTTGTCAGAGTGTCTACTACTACAAAAATCGAGTCATGCCTCCTTGCCGTCAGTGGCAATCTAAAAATAAAATCCATCGAAATAACCTCCCATTTCGATTTCATAATGGCATGCGGTTGTAGTAATCCTGCTGGGTGTCTATGTTAAGCCTTTACCTGTTGACATTCTAGACATCTAGCCACATAGTTGACTATGTCGGCCTTCATTCCCTCCCAGAAGAATAATGGTTTAAGGTCTGCCCTCATCTTTGTGACTCCCGGGTGAGCCATGTAAATTTCTCTATGAGCCTCGCTTAGGATCAACTTCCTCAACTCGTCGTTTGGCGGTACATAAATATGACTTTTAAAACTCAATAAGCCATCACTATCAAATGAAAATCCCTCATATCGTGGTACCATCATTGTGTTTTTTCTGATAAAACCCTCGACCTCTTTGTACCAATTATCATCACACTATAAAGTTAGAATCTTTTCACATAGATTCGTCTGAAGAAGCAACACCGAAACTATGCATGGCCTCTGACTCAAAGCATCCACCACTTGGTTCTTGTTCCTTTTATGTAAGTAATATCGAAGTCGTACTTGTTAAGCAGTTCCAGCCAACGTTGCTTTCATGCATTCAAGTCACTTTGCATAAAAATGTGTTGTAGTCCACAATGGTGAGTCTTCAGTTCAAATTTTCATCCAACAAGGTAGTGTCTCCAAACCTTCAAGGCATATACAATGGATAATAACTCCAAATCATGTGTCACGTAGTTCTCCTCATGCCTTCTCAGTTTCGTCGAAATCTAAGCAATCACTCATCCGTCTTGCATCAAGACTCTGCCTAAACCTTTTTTTGGATGTGTCTGTGCATACAAAGAAGTCTACATCCATATCAGGGACCTTTAGTATCGGCGTTGTTGTCAGCAACTCCTTAAGCCTCCGAAACGCTTCCGCTCATTTCTCGATCCAAACAAACTTCTTGTTTTTCTTCAGCAATTTCATGATCGGATTTGCTATTTTTGAAAATCCCTCGACAAACCGTCGATAGTGTCCTGCTAAACCCATAAAGCTATGCACTTCTGTGACATTCGTCGACGTAGGCCATTCGATAATAGCCTAGACTTTTTTCGGATCCATGAAGATACCTTTGTCGGAGATGACATGCCCTAAGTAGTGAATCCTCGATTGATAAAAAGAGCATTTGGACAATTTCCCATACAATTTGTTCTTTTGCAGACACTGTAGTACCAAGCACAAGTGCTCGTCATGCTCTTCCATTGTCCAAGAGTAAATCAAAATATTGTCAATGAATACTTGGACGAACTTGTCCAAGGACTCACGAAACACCCCATTCATCAAACCCATAAATACCCCCAAGGTGTTTGTCAGTCCAAACGGTAAAATAGTAAACTCGTAATATCCAAACCTCTTCTTAAAGGCGGTCTTAGGGACATCATCCTCCTTGATCCACAACTGGTGATACCCTGATCGCAAATCGATCTTGGAGAACACCGTCGCACCCTTCATTTGATCGAACAGATCATCAATTCCTAGCAATGGATATTGGTTCTTGATTGTGGCCTTGTTCAGTTGACGGTAGTCAATGCAAAGCCTCCATGATTAGTCCTTCTTTTGTATGAAAATAACCAGTGCACCCCACGGTGACACGCTAGGACATATAAGTCCCAAGTCCAACAACTCCTTCAGTTGCACTTTCAACTCTTGTAATTCCAGGGTTGACATCCGATAAGGCGTTCTTGCTATCGGTTCAGTCCCCGGTTTTAGGTCTATGATAAACTCCAATTACCTCTCCGACAGCATCCTAGGTAAATCCTCCGGAAACACATCCACAAACTCTCTCACCACTGGAAGGTGTTCAAGACCTTTCGATACTCCCTTCTCATTTAACGTAAGGATCGCATAAAGCTTGCACTCCTTGCACATGCTCTTCTAAAATTGCAAGGAAGAGACGAAACTCAGGAAAACTCCCTGGTGCCGTCCTACAATCACACGTCTCTGACCCTCATCATAAACCAATCTCAACCATTTTTTCTTATAGTTGAGTATCGCCTCATGTGATTCCAACCAATCCATACCAATCATGACATTATAATATCCTAGGGTTGTGATGTACAAGTTGGCCCTTGTGAAAAACTCTCCCAAGTTAAGGATAAAGTCCGTACCCTTTCCTCCAACCTTCTGGTTGGCTCTTGAAGCCATCTCCACGAAGCTAAACTCATCATGTTCAACTGCCTTTACCTTAATCCTTTTTAGTGCTGCACCAGAAATGAAACTCTCGGTAGCACCGAGATCTATCAAAATACTAAGGGTATGGTCAGCGACAGTACCTGTCGTCTCGATCACAGTCGACTGGTGCTCTGCCTAGTGGTTATTCACCACTGCATGAATCTGATGGGCCTTGCCCATATCTCCCACGGTAGTGGGTCCAGCTAATACGATCGCTCTAGTCCTCTCCATAGGGCAGTAGCACTGGTAGTGTGGCTCCCCACACATCCAACACCCCTTCTTCGGCCTAGTAGTCCTCGTACCCGAAGTCGAATATGATGGCCCACCAGCCTGGAACCTTGGTCTGTTCGGTTGAACATGCCTAAATTGCTGCTGCTATGGGCGATGTTGCTGCTGATGTTGTGGTCCCCGGTAAGGTTTCCACTGTTGAGGTGGTCATCACTGGGGTGTAGTGAAAGTGGATCCCCTCTAGAATCCACGATATCTCGGCGTATGTCTCGTTGGTGTCTAGTGCTGCTGTGTTATAGATGAAACCTGCCTTGTTGATCTCGCTGGAGTCCTGGTCTGACCCCCACTGATAAGCTCCTCCTATGCTATGAGGGCCTTTTGGATGGCATACTGCAAGGTTTGAGGCATCAAAATCCTAACCTTTGCACGCAAGCCACTGTTAAGGCCGAATATGAACCTGTTGACCTTAAGTTTCTCAGTGCTAAGGTGGGGAGCATACCAGAGCAGCTCCATAAAATAGGCCTTGTACTCGGGCACCGTACGACCTCCCTTTCGTAGGGAGTTGAACTCATTGAATTGACGCTCAATGAATTCCTCTGAAAGGTACCTCACTCGGAACCATTCCTCGAACTGTTCCCATGACACATCTTCGACAGCCATGTTCAGCTGTGGTAGGAGCATATTCCACCATAGAAGAGCACTCCCCTTCAATTGAAAGACTACCATGTGGACCTTCATGTTGGAGGTATAATCACGAAGTACGAAGTACATTGCCATGTTCTCCAACCATGCCTCAGTATCTGCATCGTCCAAGGCACCAAAGAACTCGGGAAATTTGACCTTCTCGAGTTCACGGTGAATGCTACCAGTAACGGACGGTGCACATGGCAGAAGGGGATGATTTTAAGGATGGAAATTTATTTTGAAATGTAGAAACCTTGGCGAATCTTAGTAATCCTTCATATGCCAACTATAAATGTTTGGCAATATTTTTGTAAAAATATTCAAATTTCTAAGGATTCTATATAGTTTGTATAAAATTTTGGCGATTTTTAAGGTAAAATAACTTTATCCTATAGAATTTGGGCGAATCATTTTTAGAATAGCAAATCTTTTTTTTGGAAAAACCATGGAAAATTAGCCCATGAGCGAAATTTAGCCCCTAAAATCATCCCTAGGCAGAACCTCAGCGGGTGCCGGTGCCCTGGCCTCATCTCTGTCCAAACAGTTGATCAATGCCTCAGAAATGCGCTAAAAAGATCTCATCATCATGACTACATCACCAACTGCTATCTACTCCTATCCAAGAACATGCTCATCTCCTTGGGGGTTAGACCCCTCAGGTGTGGATGCTACTGGAGGCGTCGTGCCTCCTCCCCTAGCACCTTTTCGTCTGCATCCGTGGCGTCTTCTAACCATGATTACCTGCACACACACAAGTCAACTCAATCAGCAACAGTATAATCAAATCATGTCAACGAAAGTCGTAGCGATCCCAAGTCGCGGGTTGAACCCGCTCTGATACCATATGTAATGATCCTCCTCGTTACGGCGACAAACCTCTTATAACAAGTGGAAAAAAAAAAATTGTGTGCGTGTCTACAAGGGTAACAAGACATTATACTCTATGCCACCACATGACGACGAATCATGACGCATGGAACAGTGATATCAACATAAAGGTCTAAGATGCACATCAACATCTGCCAACAATGAACAACAATCAATCGACAAAATAATAAGAATGAATACTTGTCCGTCCTACCTTGCAATGGTTAGGACCTCCAAGACACATAAGCAACGCTCAAGCCCAGGTTCCCATCAATTTTAACCATTTAAGGTCTCGGGGCTGGCGACTGTTCTGAGGAACATGGAGGTGTCTACATCCCACCCGACACAAGTAGACCAAGCAATAAAATGATTACAACCAAGTACAACAATAATTAATGAACAACCACAACCTCTACAGAAGCGAAAGTTAAAAAAAATGACTTCGTCAACAACCAACCAATATTCACGGCTGAAGGGTCAATATCTATGATTCGAGCATTAACGACATATTAGTTAACCAATTTGACCCCTAGTAGTCAACAATTGGTGATTCTAACTTTATCTTAAAAGCAACAAGCTAGCCAGTATAAACTGTGTTTAGGCCTTGACTACCAATATCCAATCAGATCCATAAATTCAATTATAACCAATTATATCCCTAAATGTAATGAGATCAAGTACATGAACCATTAATAAGGACATGCTTAAGAGGATAAACATCGCCTCTAAAGAGGTAGTTTTAGATAAAACATGATCATACCTAAAAGAATTAAGGAAATGGTTGTAAACACAAGCATCATTACGATTCTAGTTACATCTTGCAAGAGGAGTTTAAGAGAGGAATTAAAGGAATTCACTTCAAGGGAAAACTTTAGTATAACTTTTTTTTAATAAGTAGATCATCACTATAACCAACATTGAAAGAGCAGTGTATCCAATATTACAAAAGTGATACAAGGTCATTAATAATACATAAAAACTTGAGAATATCATTAATAAAAGGATTAACCCTTATTTACGATCAACACTGGAATTGATGGCCTAGTTAATAAAATAGATAAAAGAACTTGAGAATAAGATTAATACATAAATAAACTTTAATTACCATATAACATCATGTTCATTTCTCAATCTATAAATTGACTCAATTATTGCACCTTTCTCTATTATCCTAAATTCCTATTTTAGTAAGGAAAAAGGCACCAAAAATAATTCATGAATTAATAAAGATATAAGGAGTCTCTCCATTAAAAGTGCTCAACTTAATTTCTAAAATTGTTGTCATAATTAAAACGCTCAACGCCAGGTGCAGCCATAGGAAAATATCACCCCTCAGTTAAAATCATTCCACGATATTGAAACAAAAACAGAAACAACACTATTCTAGCAAAGATTTGGTATCAAGAAGGTAACAACCCACCGCTAAAATACTCGGACAGACCAACAGGGTTATTCCATGCGGTCAAGGATCACTTGTAGTTATGGGTGGGCCCAATGCAGGTAACCA
>ML790672.1:280179-294386 GCA_009831015.1 Picea engelmannii | reverse complement strand
TGGCTAAAATTTAGGATCCTATGAATTTGTTGTCAAGGATTACAATTTCTTGACTGTTGTTAAGGGAACAATGTCCAAGGAGTTAGTTGTTCACAACCCAAACCTAAAACAATACGCAGAGGTAAATATTACAGCAATTTTAGGTTTACCAGGCAGAGGTAACAAAAGAGATGAAGCTTGTAAAGGAGGATAGGCTAATCAGCACAGGGCCATAACCAGCCTTACCCCGGGCCCATTCAATCAACGTGGAACGTTACCAACACTGTCAATCAAGCTACACCAATAAAGGGTCAGTGTTGTTCACAAGTTAAAATTCATGGTGGAAACCAAAGCTACTCCAATCACTGATCTAAAATAAATTCGTGAGAATTAAAAGGGGAAAATCCCTATAAACTCTGTGATAGAACCTGTGAAGAAAAGAGGGAAGTCTTTGGCAAGTAAGTGACTAACCTGCGACCAAAAAAATCGGTAAAACATTTGACGAGAAGCTCGATCATAGTCACTAGTGATAATAAAAATATCACTGTCAACAGGTATATTTTGGGGTCATTTAAAGTAGCAGCAACAAATGAGGGCATGCAACAACCCACTCAATCAATCTCCCTTGCATCTATTCAAGGGCATTCAACATCTCTATCATTATATTAAAAATAATAAAAAAAAAATCATGGGAAAAAATCATCAGCGACTCAGTAATGTGTATGTGAACTTGCAACCAGAAATACCTATCTAAATCACCACCCAAGGATCTATAGCTAACCATTACAATAGATTTTGGCCCTTCAGTAGAAGCGTGCAATAATCACTATCCTAGCATAGAGGTAACCTTTACATTTGTTGCATAAATTTCAATCCCCGAGGAGGGTTCTTACAACCATTACAGATTGACATTTGCTAAAATGATAATTCTTTTTCATTCATTCAAAATCACAGACATCTACTTCCAACCATATTATGGTTTTATAAATAAAAAATCGCACAAAAACCTCTAGCCATGAAACAATTTCAATCTAATTTCAGACGGAACTTTAATAAGTTTATCCAATCCATTTTCAATCTACAAGCCAACCAAGCGTAAGTCTTAAGAAAATCTACTCTACAAAATTAAAGAGCATACCATTGCCTAATCGCCCACTTCGAATGACGTTCGTGTGCTCCGTGCCGCTACTGCTCGCCGACCGTCGAGACCTCACTGGTACCTCCTAGCCAACGCTAGGGGTACTCTTCTTCCCCCTTAGCCCCTGGAGCTGCAAAGGGGCCATGCACTATCCAAATGGTACATCTAGCTCCTAGATCCCCTCCCAAGGCCGAGCTACCACTCCTCTCCGAGCTGGGAAATCCCAACTCCCACAAGTAAATCATTCAATTCACTAATCCAGTAGCGTAACATTACGTTAACAGCCGGTCCCCTTCTTCCTTATCCTTCCTCTCTTTTATAGGGTTTTAGAACTTCCAAACTTTCCCTAAATCTCATTTAATTTAAGTTTTAAAAAAATCTTCTAAAAATTCTCCTTCGTACAAGTGTCATTCATCCCCCACATTCCTCCAATAATTATTTTCTTTAATTTATTAATTTGTCTTATTTCCCTCACCCACCTAGACTTACTCCTAAATTTACTCCTAGGTGTCACTAGATTCCCTTATAGGTTTTAAAAGCTTTCCCTAAAATGAAATTGCTTAATCAGTTTAAAATTAGAAGGTTCTTAAATTGTAGTTTCTTTACCAAGTTGGTTTCCCTCTTTTTACCATGAGTTCCCCTCTTTCCCTTTTTAAGTTACCTCCATTCCCTAGTTTCCTAAATGTTATAGTTTCCCTCTTTCCCCTTTTATTAGAGCTAAAAATGGTAGTTGCAATTTAACCCCTTTTCCCTTTTATTATTAATTCAACATCTTTTTAAACTATTAAAAATAATTAATTTCTTCTTTATATTTTATATCCACATCTTTTAATTAATTTCTTACTCTCTTCATTTTACCCTAAAAATTTATGAAGAAAAAATTTATTAGTTAAATGGTTTTTATTTTAAATTTTACTATTTTAAAATTTTATAGATGTTTTCTCAAGGGTAGACAAAATTTTACCCCTAGCAAAGTTTTAGACTTAGGACTTAGATTCTGAACTGGGTGACAATTTAATTAGGGAAGTTGTTTTAAAATTTCTTATTGTGTTAAATGTCTTAGGACCATCTAGGTTCAACCCTCTATCATCATCAATGTGACGTGCCCTTCAGGACGCACTAGGTGTTCCAAGGGTGCCACTCGCCTCATCTGTTCCTTTGCGCGACGTGCCCTTCAGGATGCACTACATGCTCCAAGGGTGCCAGTCACCTCTTTGTTTCTTTTGTGCGACCTACCCTTCATAATGCACTACGTGCTCCAAGGGAGCCACTCACTTCTTGACTGATTCGTAGACATCAATAACCCCTGGAGTCAACACTCCACCAGGTGAACTTGTGTGAGACTATGGGTGTATAAGGAATAAGGCCCCCACCTTATTGTGCGCCCCTTAGAATCATCGTGAGCGACTATCGTAATCTTTCCTCATGGCATCGTGGGTCCTCTTGAACTAGGTAATCATTAACCTACAGTTCAAGCCATGGTGAGAGTGCTAGTAGGCTGTGGCAGGGCTGTTGTCCACACCTCTCCCTCAACCTCTCTGGTAGTCGTGTGTGACCCCTTTAATCCATATGTGAGTCTGGTCGGCAAGCTATCGTCAACTTGCATCATCAACAAATCATGTCAGACATATCCACATCATATCATCTAATCAAATGTACCAACATCACAGTAAAACAATCAAACCCCAATAGCAAACTCCCTCACTCGATCCATAGTCCAAGGGGTTCCATCGATGCCTCTATATCCTCAAGGTCCAAAACCCTGCACACTCAGTAAAACCGATTCAATAGCACATGTCTATGTCAATGCAGTAAAACAACATGTCATCTACCCATAACGCATAAATATCAAAGTCAATGTTTTAATAGCATAATAATCTGGATCACTTGCGAGAAAGTGTCCTTAAGGAATAAGTTTTCTCAGTGCGCCAGAGTGGGATGTTACATACACCCCCTCTTGGTCTAAACTTTGTCCCGAAGTTTCTCAATATAAATGCCGAAATAAGTGTGTCACAATATCATATGTCTATCTATCAAACAAAAATGGAAACTGTTGGCGCATATCATATGCGTCCTCCCAGGTTGTCGAGTGCAGACTATAATTGTCCCACTGGACCTTGACCTGATCTACCATTTGATGTCGTAACTGTCAAACACGATAATTTAATATGCGGAGCGGCTCAGTCGTGAGTGCTCCCTCATCCGATACCTGAAAGGAACTCATGTCAATAACATGTGTAGGATCATTAATATAATGTCTCAAAACAGATACATGAAAAACATCGTGCATACGCCTCAAGGAATCAGGCACGGCTAGTCGATAGGCCAAGGGGGCCCTTTCTCTCCATAATCTCTAAAGGTCCCATGAACCTAGGAGAGAGTTTATCTCCCTTTCCAAACTTGATCAAACTCTTATGCGGTTTAACCCGCAAGAAGACTCGATCGCTGACCTTGTAACTACGATCGACTCGGTGTGCATCAGCATAACTCTTCTATCAATCCTGTGCTTCTTTAATCCTTTGTATTATGGTTTGCATTTTCTCTTCCATTTCTTGGATCTCTTATAGTCCCACCAGGACCCTATCCTCAAGCCGATCCCAACTCAAGGGTTTCTGAAATGATCGTTCGTAAAGAAACTTGAAAGGCGCCATCTAAATGGTGCTCTGGTAACTGTTGTTGTAAGTGAACTATACTGGAGGAAAGAATTCTTCCCAATGCTTTTGTTGGTCCATCACATACATGTGCAACATGTCCTCCAAGGTCTGGTTCGTTCGTTCAGTCTATTCGTCAGTCTCTGGGTGATATGCAGTACTAAAGTTAAGTTGGGTTCCCAAGGCCTCTTGGAAACTCATCATAAATCATCCAGTAAACACCGATCCTCGATCGGATATAATCCTCTTAGGCACACCATGCAGCCTCACAATATAACTAATGAAAAATCTAGCTATGTTAGGTGCCTAATACATCGTACGCACAGGAATAAACCGAGCACTCTTTGTCAGAGTGTCTACTACTACAAAAATCGAGTCATGCCTCCTTGCCATTAGTGGCAATCCAACAATAAAATCCATCGAAATAAACTCCCATTTAGATTTCAGAATGGCATGCGGTTGTAGTAATCCTGCTGGGTGTCTATGTTCAGCCTTTACCTGCTGACATTCTAGACATCTGGCTAAATAGTTGACTATGCCAGCCTTCATTCCCTTCCAGAAGAATATGAGTTTAAGGTCTGCCCTCATCTTCGTGACTCCCCAGTGAGCCATGTAAACTCCTCTATGAGCCTCTCTTAGGATCAAATTCCTCAACTCATCATTTGGTGGTACATAAATCTGACTTTTAAACCTCAACAACCCATCGCTATCAAATGAAAATCCCTCATATCGTTGTACCATCATTTTGTTTTGTCCGATAAAACCTTCGACCTCTTTGTACCAGTCATCGTCATGCCATAAAGTTAGAATCTTTTCACGTAGATTCGTCTGAAGAGGCAACACCGAAAATATGCATGGCCTTCGACTCAAAGCATCCGCCACTCGGTTCCTTTTCCTTTTATGTAAGTAATCTCAAAGTCGTACTCGCTAAGCATTTTTGACCAACGTCGTTATCGTGCATTCAAGTCACTTTGCGTAAAAATGTGTTGTAGTCCACAATGGTCAGTCTTCAGTTCAAATTTTCGTCCAACAAGGTAGTGTCTCCAAACCTTCAAGGCATATATGATGGCTAATAACTTCAAATCGTGTGTCGCGTAGTTCTCCTCATGCCTTCTTAGTTTCCTCGAAATGTAAGAAATCACTCATCCGTCTTGCATCAAGACTCTGCCTAAACCTTCCTTGGATGCATCTATGCATACCAAGAAGTCTGTGTCCATGTGAGGAACCTTTAGTATTGGTGTTGTTGTCAACAACTCATTAAGCCTCTGAAATGCTTCCGCACATTTCTCAGTCCAAACAAACTTCTTGTTTTTCTTCTACAATTTTGTGAATGGATTTGCTATTTTCAAAAATCCCTCAACAAACCATCGATAGTATCTAGCTAAACCCATAAATATACACACTTCCATGACATTCGTCGGCGCAGTCTATTCCATAATAGCCTCGACCTTTGCAGGATCCATGATGATGCCTTCGCCATGGATGACATGCCCTAAGTAGTGAATCCTCGGTTGATAAAAAGAGCATTTGGAAATTTTCCCATACAATTTGGGCTTTCGCAGACACTGTAGTACCAAGCGCAAGTGCTCGTCATGCTCTTCTGTCATCCGAGAGTAAATCAAAATATCGTCAATGAATACTTGGACGAACTTGTCCAAGTACTTGCAGAACACCCCATTCATCAAACTCATAAATACCCTTGGGGCGTTTGTCAGTCCAAATGGTAAAACAATAAACTCGTAATGTCCAAACCTCATCTTAAAGGCAGTCGTAGGGATGTCATCCTCCTTGATCCACATCTGGTGATACCCTGATCCCAAATCGATCTTGGAGAACACCGTTTCACCCTTCATTTGATCGAATAAATCATCAATTCTCGGCAATGGATATTGGTTCTTGATCATGGCCTTGTTTAGTTGACGATATTCAATAAAAAGCCTCCACGATCCATCCTTCTTTCGTATGAAAATAACCGGTGCACCCCATGATGACATGCTAGGACGTATCAGTCTCAGGTCCAACAACTCCTTCAGTTTCACTTTCAACCCTTGTAACTCCAAGTTCGACATCTGATAAGGCGTTCTTACTATTGGTTCAATCCCCATTTTTAGGTCTATGGTAAACTCCAATTCCCTCTCCGGTGGCATCCCAGGTAACTCCTCTGGAAGCATGTCCGCAAACTCTCTCACCATTGGAAGGTGTTCAAGACCTTTCGATACTCCCTTCTCATTTAACGCAAGGATTGCATAAAGATTACACTCCTTGTGCATGCTCTTCTGAAATTGCAAGGAAGAGATGAACCTCAGGGAAACTCCCTGGTTCCATCCTACAATAACATGTCTCTGACCCTCATCATCAACCAAGCTCAACCATTTTTTCTTACAATTGAGTATCGCCTCATGTGATTCCAACCAATCCATACCAATCACGACATCATAAGATCCTAGGATTGTGACATACAGGTTGGCCCTTGTGACAAACTCTCCCAGGTTAAGGATACAGTCCGTAACCTTTCCTCCAACCTTCTGGTTGGCTCCCAAAGCCATCTCCACGAAGCTAAACTTGTCATGTTTGACTACCTTTACCTCAATCCTTTTTAGCGCTGCACCAGAAATGAAACTCTCGGTAGCACCGGGATCTATCAAAATACTAAGGGTCTAGTCAGTGACAGTACCTGTCGACTCGAGCACATTCGACTAGTGCTTTGCCTGGCGGTTATTCACCGCTGCATGAATCCGATGGGTCTTGCCCATATATCCCACAGCAGTTGGTCCAGATGATCCAGTCACTTTGGTCCTCTCCACAAGGTAGTCACGCTAGTAGTGTGTCTCCCCACACATCCAACACCCCTTCTTCATCCCAGTATTCCTAGTACCCGAAGTAGAATATGATGGCCCACCGGCCTAGAACCCTGGTTTGTTCGACTGAACAAGCCTAAATTGTTGCTGTTGCGGGCGATGCTGCTGCTATTGCTGTGGTCCCCGGTAAGGTGTCCGCTGCTGAGGTGGTGGTCGTCGGGGTGTACTGAAAGTGGATCCCCTCTGGAAGCCATGATATATTGGCGTATGTCTCACTGGTGTCTAGTGCTGCTGTGTTACAGATGAAACCTGCCCTACTAATCTCGCTGGAGTCCTAGTCTGACCCCCACTGATAAGCTCCTCCTCTGCTATGAGGGCCTTTTGGACGGCATCGTGCAAGGTTTGAGGCATCAAAATCCTAACCTTTGGCTGCAGGCCGCCGTTAAGGCCAAATACGAACCTATTGACCTTAAGTTTCTCAATGTTAAGTTGCGGAGCATACTGAAGCAACTCCATAAAATGGGCCTCATAATCAAGCACCGTACGACCTCCCTCTCATAGGGCGTTGAACTCATTGAGCTGGTGCTAAATGAATTCCCCTGAAAGGTACCTATCTCAGAACCATTCCTCGAACAGTTCCCATGAAACTTCTTCGACGACCATGTTCAGCTGTTGTAGGAGTGTCTTCCACGATAGAAGAGTGCTCCCCTTCAGTTGAAAGACCGCCATGTGGACCTTCATATTGGAAGTATAATCACAAAGTGTGAAGCACATCGCCATGTTCTCCCACCATGCATCTGCGGCTGCGCTGTCCGGGGCACCAAAGAACTCAGGAAATTTGACCTTCTCGAGTTCACGGTGAATGCTACCAGTAATGGCCGATGCACCCGGCAGAACCTCAGTGGGTGTCAGTGCCATGGCCTCATCTCTGTCCAAATGGTTGATCAGTGCCTCGGACATGAGATGAAAATATCTCATCATCCCGACTACATCGCCAACTACTATCTGCTCCTGTCCGAGAACCTGTTCGTCTCCTTAGGGGTTATACCCCTCAAGTCTAGATGCTACTAGAGGCACCATGCATCCACCTCTAGCACCCCGTCGTCTACCTCCACAGCGTCTTCTAACCATGATTACCTGCACACACACAAGTCAACTCAATCAACAATGGTATAATCAAATCATGTCAACGAAAGCCATAGCGATACCAAGTCGCTAGTTGAACCCGCTCTGATAGCATATGTAATGATCCTCCTTGTTACGGCGACAAACCTCTTATAACAAGTTCAAAATTATTTTTTTGTGCGTGTGTACAAGGGTAACAAGACATTATACTCTTCGCCGCCACATGACGATGAATCATGATGCATGCAACTATGATATCAACATAAAGGTCTAAGACGCACATCAACATCTGCCAGCAATGAACAACAATCAACCGACAAAATAATAAGACTGACTACCTGCCTATCCTACCCTGCAATGGTTAGGACCTCCAAGACACATAAGCAATGCTCAAGCCCAGCTTCCCGTCGATTTTAACCATTTAAGGTCTCAAGGTTAGCGACTGTTCTGAGGAACATGGAGGTGTCTACATCCTGCCTGGCACAAGCAAACCAAGTAATAAAATTATTAAAACCAAGTACAACAATAATTAATGAACAACCACGACCTCTAAAGAAGAGAAATTTAAAAAAAATGACTCCGTCAACAACCAACCAATATTCACGGCTAAAGGGTCAATATTTATGATTCAAGCATTAACGACAGATCAATTAACCAGTCTGATCCCTACTAGTCAACAATTGGTGATTCTAACTTTAACTTAAAAGCAACAAGCTAGCCAGTATAAACTGTGTTTAGGCCTTGACTACCAATATGCAATCAGATCCATAAATTCAATTATAACCAATTATATACCTAAATGTAACGAGATCAAGTACATGAACCACTAATAAGGATGTGCTTAAGAGGATAAACATTGCCCCTAAAGGGGTAGTTTTAGATAAAACATGATCATAGCTAAAAGAATTAAAGAAATGGTTGTAAACACAAGCATCATTATGATTCTAGTTACATCTTGCAAGAGGAGTTTAAGAGAGGAATTAAAATAATTCACTTCAAGGGAAAACTTTAGTATAACTTATTTTTAATAAGTAGATCATCACTATAACCAACATTGAGAGAGCAGTGTATCCAATATTACAAAAGTGATACAAAGTCATTAATAATACATAAGAACTTAAGAATATCATTAATAAAAGGATTAACCCTTATTTACGATCAACATTGGAATTGATGGCCTAGTTAATAAAATAGATAAAAGAACTTGAGAATAAGATTAATACATAAATAGCCTTTAATTATCATATAACATCATGTTCATTTCTCAATCTATAAATTGACTCAATTATTGCACCTTTCTCTATTATCCTAAATTCCTATTTTAGTAAGGAAAAAGGCACCAAAAATAATTCATGAATTAATATAGATACAAGGAGTCTCTCCATTAAAAGCACTGAACTTAATTTCTAAAATTGTTGTCATAATTAAAACGCTCAATGCTAGGCACAGCCATAGGAAAATCTCGCCCCTCAGTTAAAATCATTCCATGGTATTGAAACAAAAACGGAAACAACAGTGTTCTGGAAAAGATTCGGTATCAAGAAGGTAACAGCCCACCGCTAAAATACTCGGACAGACCAACAAGGTTATTCTACATGGTCAAGGGTCACTTGTAGTTACGGGTGGGCCCAATGCAGGTAACCAGTTGAAGATTCCCTCCCCCCCCCCCGCCCCCAACATGCTGGCTAAAAGTTAGGACTCTATGAATTCACTGCCAGAGATTACAATTTCTTGACTGTTGTTAAGGGCACAATGTCCAAGGAGTTAGTTGTTCAGAGCCCAAACCTAAAACAATCCACAGAGGTAAAT
Organism: Picea engelmannii; assembly: GCA_009831015.1. Classification (NCBI taxonomy): domain Eukaryota; kingdom Viridiplantae; phylum Streptophyta; class Pinopsida; order Pinales; family Pinaceae; genus Picea; species Picea engelmannii. The sequence goes on along the minus strand of ML790672.1, from coordinate 284,886 downwards.
ATTATAGCAATTTCAGGTTTACCGGGCAGAGGTAACAAAAGAGATGAAGCTTTTAAAGGAGGATAGGCTAATCAATGCAGGGCCATAACCAGCCTTACCTCTGGCCCAATCAATCAACGCAGAAAGTTACCAACACTGTCAATCACGCTACACCAATAAAGGGTCAATGCTATTCACAAGTTAAAATTCGTGGTGGAAACTGAAGATACTCCAATCGTTGATCTAAAAAAAATTCATGCGAATTAAAAGGGGAAAAGCACTGTAAACTCTATGATAGAACTTGTGAATAAAAGAGGGAAGTCTTCGGTAAGTAAGTGACTAACCCGTAGCCCAAAAAATGGGTAAAATGTTTGACGAGAAGTTCGATCACAGTCACTAGTGATAATAAAAATATCGTTGTCAACAAGTGTATTTCGAGGTCATTTAAAGCAGCGACAACAAACGAGGGTGTGCAACAGCCCACTCAATCAACCTCCCTTGCATCTATTGGAGGGAATTTGGCATCTCTATCATTATATTAAAAATAATATAAAAAAAAATCATGGCAAAAAATCATCAACGACTCAGTAATGTGTATGTGAACTTGCATCCAGAAATACCTATCTAAATTGCCACCCAAGGATCAATAGCTAACCATTACAACAAATTCTGGCCCTTCAGTAGAAGCATGCAATAATCACTATCCTAGCGCAGAGGTAACCTTTACATCTATTGCATAAATTTCAATCGCTGAGGAGGGTTCTTACAACCATTACAGATTGACATTTTCTGAAATGATAATTCTTTTTCATTCATTCAAAATCACAGACATCTACTTCCAGCCATATTACGGTTTTATAAAAAAAAATCACACAAAAACCTCCAGCCATGAAACAATTTCAATCTAATTTGAGATGGAACTTTAAAATTTTTATCCAATCCATTTTCAATCAACAAGCCAACCAAACGTAAGTCTTAAGAAAATCTACTCTACAAAATTAAAGAGTGTACCGTTGCCTGATTTCTCGCTTCAAATGACGTCTGTGCGCTCCGTGCCCTCCAGCTCATTGACCATCGAGACATCACCAGTACCACCCAGCCAACACTAGGGGTACTCTTCTTCCCCCTTAGCCCGGCAAACTGCAAAGGGGCCACACACTATCCAGATGGTACATCTAGCTCCCAACTCCCCTTGCAAGGCCAAGCTACCACTCCTCTCCAAGCTGGGAAATCCTAACTCCCACAAGTAAATCAGTCAGGTCACTAATCCGGTAGCATAACGTTACGCTAATAGCCGATCCCCTTCTTCCTTCTTCTTCCTCTCTTTTATAGGGTTTTAGAACTTCCAAAATTTCCGTAAATCTCATTTAATTTAAGTTTTAAAAAAAATATTCTAAAAATACTCCTTTGTACAAGTGTCATTCATCCCCCACATTCCTCCAATAATTATTTTCTTTAATTTATTAATTTATCTTATTTCCCTCACCCTAGACCTAGAGTTACTCCTAAGTTTACTCCTAGGTGTCCTTAGATTCCCTTACAGGTTTTAAAAGCTTTCCCTAAAATGAAATTGCTTAATCAGTTTAAAATTAGAAGGTTCTCAAATTGCAGATTCTTTACCAAGTTGGTTTCCCACTTTTTACCATGAGTTACCCTCTTTCCCTTTTTAAGTTACCTCCATTCCCTAGTTTCCTAAATGTTATAGTTTCCCTCTTTCCCCTTTTATTAGAGATAAAAATGGCAGTTGCAATTTAACCCCTTTTCCCTTTTAATATTAAATCAACATCTTTTTAAACTATTAAAAATAATTAATTTCTTCTTTATATTTTATATCCACATCTTTTAATTAATTTCTTACTCTCTTCATTTTACCCCAAAATTTTATGAAGACCAAAATTATTACTTAAATGGTTTTTATTTTAAATTTTACTATTTTAAATTTTTATAGATGTTTTCTCAAGGGTAGACAAAATTTTACCGCTAGCAAAGTTTCAGACTTAGGACTTAGATTCTGAACTGGGCGACATTTTTAATTAGGGCAGTTGTTTTAAAATTTCTTAATGTGTTAAATGTCTTAGGGGCATGTAGGTTCAACCCTCTATCATCATCAATGCAATGTACCCTTCAGGACGCACTAGGTGCTCCAAGGGTGCCACTCACCTCATTTGTTCCTTTGCGCGACGTGCCCTTCAGGATGCACTATGTGCTCCAAGGGTGCCACTCGCCTCTTTGTTTCTTTTGTATGATGTGCCCTTCAGGATGCACCACGTGCTTCAAGGGTTCCACTCACTTCTTGACTGATTGGTAGACATCAATAACCCCTGGAGTCAACACTCCTCCAGGTGAACTTGTGGGAGACTAAGGGCGTCTAAGGAACATTTCATGTGGGAAATTGTTCGCGGTTGCATTTGGGTCGTGAAGGAAAAGGAAGGACATGTGGATTAGGGTTTTAACATAGATTATAGTGAGGAATCAAAGAGTCTCTTCATCTCAAACGGGAATTTGAATGATCCTTAAGACCGGGAGGTCAGGCGTGGGACCTGCTGAGGTAGGTGTCTGGGTGTCAGTGCCATCAAGTGGTATCAGAACGGGAACTCTATTTGTATATTTCAAGAAGAGGGAGAAGACAAAAGAAGATAGGGTTTTTGGAGACTCTACGATGGTTGTTTACAGGTAGGCAACAATCAAGAAGATAGTCAAGAGGACTATAGGAGAAGCTGAGACACTCGCGGTGCAGGAGTGAGCAACAGATTTTCCCGGAGGGCAGACAGAGACAACAACATGGTTACTGAAGGCCATAGGTATGCTGGAAGGAAAATCCCAGAGGTAATGAGCACAGCCAAAAGGGGGAAAGAACTTGCCAACATCAGGGCAATAATGGAAGAGCTTAAACTACGGATGCAGTAGAATAACGGGTCAAGATGGGTATATGAATGGCCCATGAGGAAGCTGAAGGTAAAATGGTCAGTCAAGGAGTTGATCGTCATAAGAAAGTGAAGGCTATTAAAAGGATGGTTGAGGCATATTGAAAACCTTGATAGACTTAAGGCAATGGTTCAGATATGTGAACCAGAGACTGGGAAAATTCTCGGTGAAGAGAATGAAATGGGATCAACTGGAGATCTCGAGAACTGCCAAGAGGGTAGAGAGGAAATTACAAACTGCTAGGTGGGAAAGGAGTTGGGATCAGTTGAAGATCTCACAGTCTATCAGGAAGACAACCAAGGAATTTCACATTGCCAGCTGGGAAATAAAATGAGGTCGTTGTGGGATCTTAAAGACTGCCACGGGGGTAGCAAAAGGTTTCCAGTTTGCCAGGTGGGTAAGGGAACAGAGATGGAATTAGTTGATTCCATGGACTGCTAAGAGGGCAGCAGGGAAATCCCATATTGCCAGGTGGGCATGGATGAGCAGGTGAGTTGGGATCAGCCAGAGGAGCTGACAGAGCAGGTGAGCTCAGACATGGATGTGGATCAACCAGAGCAGCTGACAAGGAAGGAAGATCAGAAAAATTTTCTAATGATTGGGGGAATTGGAATATTCCTACCACTTAACTCGGGGGAGGAAAAATTATGTGTTGCCAATGATACAACAGAAGAAAGGCAACTAGATGAGACTATCAGGGAAAAAGAATTGGAGCAGGTATTTGAGACTGCCCAAGCAGAAGAAGAAGAGGATGATGAGCATTCCAAGAAATGGCTTAATATTTTTAGCCAGGGGACTAAAAAGACTGCAACCTGGGAGTTTGCAACAGAAGAAGGGGAAGAGACAGGCAACATTAGCTTTGTTGATCTGTATGAATAGATTGAAGCCCTGGAGAGAAGGGTGAAGGTACAAAGCATGCACATCCAACAAGTGAAGTTGGTATCAGATGAAGAAGGCATGGGAGATCATAGTGATCTGCCCATTTGCAAAAAAAAATTGCAGCTGCGGAGACTTGATGAATAGGGCTAGCCATTGGAGCAGCTAGATGAATTGATTGACATGATTAGAGCTGATGATCTGGTCAGCAGAAACTATCAGCAAGGAGAGGTTGAGTAGAAGGAAAGAAGCAGCAGTAGTGGCAGGGAAATGGAGCAGATGAACATCTCCAGGAATTTGTTTGGGATCCAGGAGGATTCCCACAACTGAGAAGGGAATCTCATGAGCAAGATCTCATGAATTTTGTAGCTGAGGAGTATGATGCAGGAGCATCTCTCCACGTCAGCGAGTCAGCCACGTCAGCACATGCATTCAAGGCTGAAGAGAGGCACAACCCTCATCTTCAATTTTCAAATTTGAATGTAATTAATGTTGTAGTCTCTTGAGCCATGGAGCCATGCCTTTGTGTAGGCATTAGAGTAGGTAGGCCTTAATGTTTGTAAGGCTGAGATCTAGATCTGATTTGTGGACTAGACAGTCCATTCAATGTAATTGAATAGGGTAGGTAGATTGGAGGGAAGAGCTCAAAGAGCCCCCTCATGTAAAAGATGAGGAGATCTTCTTTGTATTAGGATAGAGATCAGAGGAGAATGGTAGAAGGAATAGATGGTAAGAGTTAGAGTCTACAAGTAGAGAGTAGAAGAGAAGGAGCCGAGACCTTGTTACACACTACTGCATTTGGGTCAAATTCCGACGACGCGTTCGACGCAATTGCCACTTTCTATTGTCGGAAGACCGACAAACCTCGGACCCCCTCAAACGTCGTTTCACATGACGTCGTTTTTCCGACGACCTAGTTTTCGTCGG
>ML790672.1:241242-265152 GCA_009831015.1 Picea engelmannii | reverse complement strand
ACGTTAACGTGGCAATTGCGACGTTATCGGGCAACATCAATTTTTTTTTTTATAAATTTTCTCTATTTTGCGACAATATGGACAATTTTGTCCATAACGCCGCAAATAAAACGTCGTAATTTTTACAATATGTAGTAGTGACAGGTCGTTCTCAGGAACACCATTGTAAACATGCATTTGCCATTTTAATATAAACAACAGTTTTTCCTGCATCTTTCATGTGTTGAGTGAATGTCTATGAGTGTTCTTTATATGCTGTGAATGTATGTTATGTTTATGCATTTATAGGGGTTGTTTTGGTTTCAAGCTTCAGAGGTCTTTGAGGCTTCACACTAGGAGGGTGTGACAGAACGTTGTGGGTTCTGATAGCTATGCACAAAGGGCACATTTCTAAACTCTGCGGAGTTAGATAGAGGCATGCCAGGTGGGCACAGAAGTTGAAATCAACAACTCGGAAGAAAGACCTATGAGGGTGCTGAATACCTCAGGAGGTAAGGCTGTGTAGGGAGAACACAGTTGCATACAGAAGCTCTGAAGAGTTTTGTGAAGCTCTACCAGGTGGGCATTGAGCAGGTACAAAGAGTGCATAGAAGAACTCTATTGTGAGTTCTTTATAACTCTGCTAGGTGGGCATTGAGTAGGTGTGCAAATAGGCACAAGGAAAATAACTCTTTGAGTTCTGGATTGGAGGAAGAATCCACTGAGAGATATTTGCAAGGTTGTTGAACACCCTAAAAGACTCAGCAAGAGGTTGCTTGAGTTAAGGATAGCTAGGAGGGCATCTCAATTCTCCATTTGAGGGATAAAGGAAAAATGGATGAGTTTCCTTGGAGGTCGAAGCTACAGGAAAGCTCAGGACAGAGAGCACCTTTGTGTGCATGTGAAGACTGCGTAGGAGTGCAGAAGTCAGAATCCTTTGAGGATTCAAGAAAATAAGCTCACGAGGAACAACATCATTGAGAGTGCAGGCGAGGACTCGAATTCGTGGAGCTTGCAAAGGAAAGGCAAAGGTTGAGGCCTTTGGACACTTGAAAATTTTCCAAGCATAGGAAGAAAGCGTTGAAGCTCAAGAGGAGGCACAGAAGGTGCCTGATCAGACTGGGAAAGAGATATGGACCATTGGTTCCACTTCCAGGAAGGAGCAAGAGGAGCGTGAAAAAGAAAGGAACTGGACCGTCGGATCTAGGTCCAATTACCCGTCAGCTGTTGGATATGAAAGGAGTTGCACGAGGTTTAACTTCGTGAATAGGAGGGTGAATGTCCCGAAAGACATTGGTGCATTGGGATATCAGCATTCGGGATATCGGGTTCCGGACGACGAGAGGTCGAGACTTTATAAATCTCGAAATAGCGAGAGAATCGCAATCGTTGGTTTGAGGAAGGATGCGTGTCGCGCGATCATCCAATTCAGAGATCCAGACACCAAGACTCATATAGGTGAGTGCTTTTGACTTCTCATCTGGTGAAGTCCTGAGATTTGATCTGGACTGTCCATCGGTTGGAGGACATGTAGTGGAGACTCGGGATTTCAGAAATTGGGATTCAAAGGATCGAGAGTCCTGAGGACAAATGCGTTTCAGCATTTGAAAGCCCAAAACCATGAAAGGGACTGCAGTCATATAGGGGAAGTTCATGTGGTCCAAGACTTAGCCCTTAGGGCTAGTCACCAAAAAAGGCGTTTCAGCATTTAGAGATTCGGCATTTGGGGAATTGTTGTCATTGGGAATTAGGAAATCTCGAAGGCCAAAATCACATTTCCTATGGGAAATTTTTCGCGGTTGCATTCGGGCCGTGAAGGAAAAGGAAGGACCTGTGGATCGGGGTTTTAACAGAGATTCTAGTGAGGAATCAAAGAGTTGCTTCAGGTCAAAGGGGAATTTGAACGATCCTTAAGACCGGGAGGTCAAGCGCGGGACCTGTTGAGGTAGGTGCCTGGGTTCAGCTAGCGCCACCAGAAAGTGTCCTCAAAGACTAAGTTTTCGCAGTGTGCCAGAGTAGGATGTTAAACTTGTATATGTGTCATTACAAATTAGAATGGATTAGTTTCAGGTCCACTTCAACTCACAGTTCAAGTACAATGAAGAATGATTTTATAATACATGACTAGATGTTTTCTCCATATTCGATAAGAGAACAACTAAGTGTTAAGTTACAACTCTTTCTAGGCTTTAGGATCAGCATAAGAAATAGAGCACTAAATAGGTCATACAAGTTTTCATTCAATTGTATATGTATCCCCTACAAGATTTCACGAAAATTCTCCATATGATGAGGTCCAACATGGTTGATTGATCCATTTTGATGAATCACTTAAAACAATATTAGGATTTAGTCAATTACCCATCTAAATGTCATTGTATCAGTCATAAATTATGCCAAATATAGTGTGTGACACATCCTAATTGTTAGAAACTACCAAGTGCATTCACGTTTAGCAAGTTCTACTATAGTTTTCTCTGTTTAAAAAAAAACATGATTGCAAGGAGGGGTAAATCATTAACACAAGATTGTATCTAGATAGATTCCGTTTCTACAAATTTAGGCTAGACAAAAGAAAGAGATTGAAATGTAATTCATAATAATAATAGAGACTAAAATGCAAAGAAAAAAACAACCAGTGCATTTATATATAGTCATGTACAATAATGTTTACCATATTTGGAAAAGAGGGGGCAAATCACCCGAGAGATCATCATTACTCACATCAAATGGAGTAAACTCTTAATCAAATATTAATTGTCTCCTCATTTAGACCATGATTTGACCTTACATGCATGTACAATGTACCTTAATCTACATCAAATTATCCATTTGATGGTTTTCTACAAATGGAGGAATTCAATATTTCCCACCATCCTTAGCACCGCTAAAGGCATATATCCAAAAGTGGTATTTCTCCTCTTTGTGATTGAGAAACCTTTAGGTTTCCAATGTCGAAGATTTTTATGCATGTTTATAGACTGGAAACAAAACAACAATTAGCAGGTTACTTTTCATAATTTTAAATATCAACAAACTTACAAAATAAAATTTCACAGTTCAATATAACAAAAACTCACCAAAATATGAAAACTCTAATATGTTATGTCCTTCTCCTAGACCCAAACCTCTCTATAATGCCTCCCTACAAAAATGTGATGTCCTCCTCTTGGACCCAAACCTCTCTAAATGCCCCCCTACAAAAGTTGCAAGCAATCAATATCGACTAAAGAATACAATACAAACAAGATAATACAATACAATACATGATAAATATGGATTAGAGAATGCAACACAAACAAGTTCCATAAGACCACAATGCCTTGTAGCTAAATGTTAAGTTTTATTGCATTTTTCATAGAGACTAAGATGACTTGCATGCCTCTGTTGATATTATGGTAGCTGCGGGAGGTATTTACCTCCACCTATAAACCTGACGAGGATAGAATACTCCAGGAAGCAAGAAGAAACCCTAATGAGTTGGCTAATAAACCTAGGAGACTTGTTGGCTCAAGAAGATAATTTATATTAGGTTATTATCCTCCAAGAGAAGAAGTCAGCCAAAAGAAATAATAATATATTGAATAGATAGAAACCCAGAATGAGAATTCGGCCTAGGCAGTTAGCCAGAATTAGTATAAATAGAGGAGGCCAGTTCCCATTCTAGCAGGCAGTCTCGAAATTGCAGAGCAACAACTTGTGCGCACTGTAGTGCCCAGTATTGTGTGCAAGTTTGAGGAGAGCTTCCATTGCAGTTGTTGTAGCTAGCAAATCAAGTTTGGCTTGGACTATCTCTTGGTTAGGGTTTGGACTATATGATCATCTCTTATTGGTGCCCTATCCTTGGGGAAAGGTGTGCTAACCCTTGTTTGGATATCTAGCCTAGGGTTTGCTTCCAGAGTGATTCTCTGTCAAGGTTAAGGTGCTCGGAGGGTGGCTTCGACCTATGGTTGGGTGACAATAGAGATATTGTCAATGGTAAAATGAGCACATCCATTATATTCTAAGAGGTTATGGGCCCACACCTCCTTCATTCAGTCTAACCATTGGAAGGAAACATAGCCATAAGAATATTAATCTCATTGAAGAATTGTTGCTAGGGTTTCTAGAAGGAGCAGTCACCATAGACTATCGCTAGGGTTACTAGAAGGTGTAGTTATAGAAACCCTAATCCTCTCATTGAGGAACCTTAAGTGAATGGATTGACCTAATCTTTGAATATATCAATGCACCCTAGGCTATCACATCTCCCAGTACTCTCAGAAATCCAAGACGTGAAGTTTGAGTTTTTGGTCAAATCTAGGGTTTGACCAAGTCAAAGCAGCCATGATTTATTCTATGAAGTTAGAGAACAAGTTACATGGAGCTTCTAACTTCAAAGCATGGAAGAAAAGGATTGACCTCATCCTTACCAAGAATAAAGTGTTGGATATCGTGAAAGGAAAGATCATGAAACCAGAGTTTGAAGAAGGAAAAGAGAAGGAACCGTAGAACGTTGCAGCTATGGAGAAGTTCAAAGATAGTGACATCAATTCCATGAGTATCATGTGAAATCTATCAAATACCACTTGATATATTACATCTCCCATCTTAACTCATCAAATAATATGTGTGATGCCTTAACAAACCTCTTCTCAGTCAGAAACATTGGACCAGTAATGAGTCTGAAGAATGAGCTCTGTGACATGAAGATGAATGAAGATGAAAAAATAACATCATACTTTGTGAGAATATCTTGGTTAAGAGATAAACTACAAGCTATTGAAGAGATCATCTCAGAGAAGGAGTTGGTAAACATAGCACTCAATGGTCTTCCCAAGACGTGGGATGCATTTTCCCCAAGCATGAACACAAGGAAAGAGTATCCTACATTTGAAGAACTTTGGACTTGTTGTGCTTAAGAAGAATCTAGGATCAATGCAAAAGAGAAACCCCAAAAGAAGTACGATGATCAAACCTTCACAACAATATTCAAGAATTTCAGGAACAAAAGGATTTTTGGTTCAAGGAGGAAGACAAATCAAGAGAAAGACATTTCAGAAATACAATGCTTCAACTATCGAAAGTATGGTAACAACAAGAATCATTGTCCCAAGATAAATAAAAAGAAGGGGACACATGAAGCATCAGTTGTCGAAGAAAAGGAACCTACAAATAAGACTAAGTAGGATGAAAGACACTTCTTATTCTGAAGGTAATAATACTCTTCTTATTTCTTGTACGTATCTTGTTTGCATCGTCTCTATACATATCTTGTATATCTATCTCCTGGAATATAATGTGTTCCAAGAAGAACTATACCTATGAAAGAACAACAAGATAAGGATTGATATCATTAAATAAATACATGAAAGGATGAAATACATCAAACAAATCATGTGGAAGCTATTGCAAGATAAGCCGAATCAATCATGAAGAGACTCAGAAGAAGCAAAGACAGAAAGAAGTCAACAATCAAGAGGAAATTGGAGAAAGACTTATGACGTTTTTGTAGAAGACAACAAGACAGAAGTGTGGACTCTGTCAGACAGAGAGAGCCAATTATATATTGCAGTAGACAATAAGGATGCATATGGAAGCATGGACTCTGTTATACAGAGGGAGCCGATTATATGCACTCATACATGAAGCAAGGATTAGGAGGGCGCTAATCCTATAATCCATTGAAGATGATGAAGTATATACCATGGTAGTAGCCATGAAAGACAGTATGTGTCCAGTTCAACCTTAGAAGAAGTCTTCTTCGAAGAGAAGCCTTAAATTACCCTTGGTTGTCCATCCACATCTTTGATCATATCATGAAAGAAAGAAATGGAATCTTTAGGGCATGGAATCTATAAGAAACTCCATGGACCTAGAGCTAAAGAAAAACATCAGGAAGAACATGAAGATTCCAAGAAAGAAAGAGAAGCCAAAACAACCAGTCATTGTATTAAGAATCACAAGATTGTGAGCCTGATATGAACTCAATAAAAGCAATCAAGTAGAGGAACTGAAAGTCGTGATGAAGAAAATTGTATGAAAGACTTATGAATGAAATCATTGCGAGATCTAGAACTAGAGGTTCTCCCAAATGGAGGGAGAAGACTATGATGATTACTTGTTCCAGTAAACTAGACATATCTCTACATGAGTCATTATATCAACATCCATTAGTTGGAGTTCTACATCAGATGAATGTAAAGAATGTTCTCCAGAAACATTGAATAAAGAACGTATGAAGAGAAACCTCAATACTTTGAGGCATACTAGAAAGAGACCCTTGTATGCAGATAGAAGAAGACAACTTGGTGGAGAACCTCCAGTGCATAGAAAAAGCGTGGTGAATATTTTCTATAACAGAGATATTGTATCAATATGATTACTCAGTAGATCAGATCGCATGATGATAGAAGAAGTGCCACATGGATATGTTCCAGTTTTCCAACAATGATATATTTTATTGATCAGAGCTACATGAAGCCTTCAAATAAGACCAATGCTCCAGAACGAAGTACATTTGAAATCAATCATTACATTATCCATGATGAAGTTCAGAATGGAGAAAGAGGTTCTCCAACACATATATCTACAGATGAGAAGATAAACAAACATCTTGGTAAAGCTTTTGTCCAAGACAAAAGAGTTTATGTACTTAAGCTTGAGCTCGTGGAGATGACTTCCTTATTGAAAAATGAAGAGATGACTCCCAGGTTGGGAGGGAGCACTGATATGTATTGATTTATGGACAATTATTTTTCGGTTCGAAAAATGGTCCAGGATGAGTAGTTTCCTTTCTAGTTCAGAAAGTGGATTGAGATTTCTTACGGACAACGATTTCTCATTGTGGTTAACATGGGAAATGGTTCAGATTGTTGATGTATCATAGACAATGACTTCCCATTGTGGTTAACATGGGGAGTGGTCTAGGGAAGTCTCTCTTCTTGAGGGTTACTCAAGAATACTGGTCTACCTCGCCGGACAACAATTTCTCATCGTGGTTAACATGAGGAATGGTTCGTTTTGGAGGTTGGTACATGACAGTATTTTCCTCTTGTGGTTAACATAGGAAACGGTCCAGACAATCATTCCTTAGGGTTTATACATTCTCTCCAGGGTGCACTTTGATTAGTGTAGGAGGAATGGCCTAGGGTGGGGAATGGTCCAGGCTTAGCAATCAGGGACAAGCATTCTTTAGGGTTTATACATTCTCTCCAGGGTGCCCTTTTATTAGTCTAGGAAGAATGGCCCAAGGTGGGGAATGGTCCAGGTTCAGAAGACAGGACAATTATTATTCCTTGCTTGAGAATAATAGTTCAGATATCTCATTGTTCTACTCTAAGGGAAGATATTCTTTCAGATCTTACAAATGTGAGTGAAATATTGGCCCAGATCATTCAGTTTATATCATAACATTGTTTCTATGCAGGTTGATATTAGATGATTATTATGAAGATTGTATGACAATCGATGTATACTATTGTGGTGGATATGTTCCACTATTTGATCAAGTACTTGTTTGTTACTTGGTGTGGTAGTATACCACTGGATTGTAGTTATGTACTACTATGTATAGACACGGTTGTGTTCTATTTTATTTCGATTTCCTTGAAGACTATCAGTAGTATTGGAAATGATTATCAGCTAGATGGATGATCAAAGAACAAAGATTTCCCAGACAGGAAAATGGTTCAGAACATTTACTCTTCTAGGACATATGTCCAGATTAGAAGAATGTCTCTTGTGTCACTCTGCGGTGTGAGTGACTGATCCTACATCATGTCTAATTACTCATATGGAGTATGTTTTCGAGAGATGATGCAGCTGATGACATTGATAGTGATGATGGTGCTCATGATACAGTCATGAGATAGTCTAGATGACTATATTGATGCTACCGGGTGAATGGTATGATTTGTGCTCAAGACCATTACATGTAATACCTCCCTAGCTAGGAGGGAGTGTTGATATTATGGTAGTTGGGGGAGGTATTTACCTCCACGTGTAAACCTGACGAGGATAGAATACTCCAGGAAGCAAGAAGAAATCCTAATGAGTTGGATAATAACCCTAGAAGACTTGTTGGCTCAAGAAGATAATTTATATTAGGTTATTAGCCTCCAAGAGAAGAAGTCGGCTAGAAGAAATAATAATATATTGAACAGACAGATACCCAAAATGAGAAGTCGGCCCAGGTAGTTATCCAGAATTAGTATAAATACAGGAGGCCAGTTCTCATTTTGGCAGGTAGTCTCAGAATTGCAGAGCAACAACTTGTGCACACTGTAGTGCCCAGTCTTGTGCACAGATTTGAGGAGAGCTACCATTGCAGCTGCTGCAAGTAGAAGATCATATTTGTCTTAGAATATCTCTTGGTTAGGGTTTGGACTATCTGATCAGCTCTTATTGGTGCGCTATCCTTGGGCAAAGGTGTGTTACCCCTTGTTTGGCTATCTAGCCTAGGGTTTTCTTCCAGAGTGATTCTCTGTCAAGGTTAAGGTGCTCAGAGGGTGGATTCAGCCTATGGTTGGGTGGCAATAGAGATATTTTCAATGGTAAAACGAGCACATACATTATATTCTAACAGCCTCCACACAAGAATTCCATATATAACTATAATCAAATTCAAGACTCAAGTACTTGTAAGAAGGAACTAACTCTGATTAGTCACCTTTCAATGTGATTGTTATAATTTTCTTGTGGGAGGTACTTATTTCCATTAACTTTACTTTTTTGTACATTATCTTTCATTTTAGAATAAGTGAAAAAATTGTACACAAAACCAAGATGTATTTTGAAACTATTGTTGTTATTTGTCAATGGGATAATGTCATCTATGTAAATCAACTACAACAAAGCATAAATTGTTATTCGTATTCCCCATTTTTACAATAACCTTTTGATATAAGTTGATTGTAACTTCTTTCCACTCAATTAAAATAAATACTTTTCCCATTCTTTTGCAAAAATTTATTCGAGGCATTGTATCATAGGCTTTGGAAAAATCAACAACCCAAAGATAAATTGTATTTCCTCTCTCTCATGATTTCTACCTCCTCTATCCATAGTATATAAAAACAAAATATATAGAAAAAGACGGGGATGACTGAGTGGAGTTGTGAGCAAAAATCATGTGAACTTGAATGGTAACATATTGACTAGTAGGTACTATTGTAAGACAAAAATGTGTACTATATTAAAATCCTTCAATATTTTTAATGATTATAAAAAACCCTCAAACATCAAAAAAAAAAAAAGAACAAAACCACGAAGTGGATGGTTTATTCCTAAGGTGATAATATTTTCATCACTAACAAAGTCAAAAGGAAAACATTGTTTTGAAATCAAATTCCAGAGAACAAAAGTTGACAAACATAAATGCACATTTTAATGGAATTCACTACACAAGACAACATGTACAATATAGAAATGGTTTTGTTGAGAAAAACTTAGCAGTGTTCCAACACAAATAAACTCCGATCAAACATAAACATATCTATATATCCATAAAATAACATATTATAAGGAAATAATTGGTTTAACCTACAATTCTTTGGTGGAAAATATTTTGTGAAAAGGAAAGGAAATAAGGGAGAAATTATCATTAGTGTGTTTGAGTTCCCACAAACCATTTGCAACATATTTCAATGAATGGGCTACATGAGAAATGAGAAACTAAAATGTCTTTATTTTGAGACAAAAGACTAGACAATGAGTTTTTGAATACAAAGTCCTTGATCAACCCACCATAATCTCGAAGGATGAAGAGGAGTGATTGTTAAAGTACAATTGCAAACTCCATTTTTTTTTTAAAGAGAAAGAGTTTTTCAATTTTCAAATTATATATTATTTGTATATCAAAGACATCGGTAGAGGTCAAAGAACTGCATATTTATAAATTCACAAACCCATGAAAATAGAGGTAGTCAATATCTTAAATAGGAAAACAGAATCCCATGATCAATAACATGACAACATCCAAGCACATCAGGAAAGGCTAAAGAAAAATAATTTTAAAAAGAAACTAAATAGACATAATTATATATCATAATCCATGAAATAGAACACTAGCCATATGGGAAACACATATATACAACTAGATGCATATGCAATTTACATTGTGCCTAAAATTCGACAAAAAAACTCAAGAAATAACACAAGAGGACTATAAAACATGTAAAGTTTTGCAAGGCACGCATCACGAATTACATGAAAGAATAATGGGAAATATTAATGCCCTCATAACATAACATACAAAATATTCAAATCTATGTAAGGAAATAAAATTTCAGAAAGACGACACAACCATAACACAGTTTCAAAAACTGTAAAAGACTCCATTTTGTTTCCAAGCAACCAACTTTAAGGGCATGTGATCCAAGGATTTCCCACAACCAAAGTCTAAATAGGCAGCAAAAGAGTCAAAATTTCATAAATCACACAAACGAAAGTCAACCAAAATTTAGAATGGTTAAAAGAAATATTTGTTGATCTTGCACCAAGTTTTTGGTTGTTATGTAAGAAGATATGGCAGGAGGAAATGAAAGTAGTGTTGCTTGAATCACAACCTTTCAAGAGATAGGTTCAATTTCAAAAATGACTCCCCATATCCAAATCCCAAATAGGGAGCAGAAGACCCAGAAACATAGAGAGCAAATCTAAACTTCACAAGAGGAATTCAATAAGCTTACTGGTATCAACCGCACCCCCTCGATAGCACGATCGCTCTCCTCAGGACCTTCTTTCTCTCTTGGCCCGAAGAACTCGACGGTTCTTCTATTTCCCTTTCGGGAAACATGCACCCCACAGTTTCTCTCGGTTGCGACCCTCTCTTCTCCCTTCGAAGAATCGACGCTCGCAGATTCGCGAGTCCAATGGTCAAGCGCTACCCCCTCGGATCCCCGAGATCCGATGCCTCAATCAACGCTGACCTTCCTTTCATCTATCGAGATTTCGGTTCTGTCGCAATCTCCCTATATCGCAACTTCGCCGCTCGCGAGGCCAAACACTTGGCTCTCCGACTCCCGAGTCCCGATGCGCCGAAACACCGATACAACCTTATCGCGTGTTCGCGACTTCGTGCCCTCGTTACTCGTGACCTCAACCTCCCTTTTCTCCACCTTCCGAGTCCCGATGTGAAGAGACTCCGATATTCTCCGGTCGCGCTCTCGCTATCTTTCACCTCGCGACTTGAACCTTCCAATCTACAGAATTTTAACTTGCGAGTCCCGAGCTCACGAGGTTTCTTGATATCTACCACGTGCCCTCTGTCAACAGACGACTCCGATCTTCTCACGCCTCTTCACCACCTCGCGTCCTCGCTACTCTTGACGCTAAGATCTCAGCCCTTCTACTCACGAGCTCCTGAGATACGAGGTGCCACCTCCCGAGATGACGTCATCTAGGCCCCACACCATGGATCTCTCGCCTCCTCGCCACTCATGAAATCGAATGACTTCCTCTCCCAACCTTCGGTGCCCGAGTCCCTGAGATGGGTGATCTCGTGACACAAGTCTGCTCCCGAACGAATGGTCCAGATTCTATCGGTCAATCCAATGGCTACTGTGCTCTCACCAGAGCCTCCTTGTGCGATTTATCCTGCGCTTAACCTCTACACAGCTTCTCTCGATCCAACGGCTCACCGGATTTCTATACGGGATCCAACAGCTGTCGGTCCTCCTCTTCTGTGCGCTTCTCCTAATAATCCTTCTGAACGTGAATCTTCAACAGTCCAGATCTCTTCTTCAGGTCGATCTAATGGCTGTCGTTTCTCCTCCTGAGCTGTCACGCTTCCTTCCCAGAATTGGAAGAATTTCACATTCCCAAAGGCTTCGACCTTTACACTCTTCTCCTCGACGAACCCCTCGACTTGAGTCTCACTGCGTGTATGGGAACGTTACCCTTCTTAAGCTTTGCCTTTGAATCCTTAAAGGATTCTCCCAACTCATATACTCCTTGCAGAGTCTTCCAATGCACTCGCTGGTGTTGTCCTTCCTGAGCTTACACAACCACTTAGACCCCCTTGGGGGATTTTATCCTTCTTCTCCCTCAGATGGAGAATAAAACAGATGCCTTCCCAGCTATCCCTTTGCTCAAACTTCTTCTTGAGTACTTCTAGGTATTTAGCAACCCAGTGAAAGTTCCCTCAGTGGATCTTTCCTCCAGCTTCCAGAGCTCAAAGAGTTCTCTTTCCTCCTGTGCCTTCTTGCACACTTTCTCAACACTCTCATGGCGGAGTATCTTCCCCTCTTTCACAGAACACTCAACAGTTCTATCTTCCTGTTCACTTCTGTACTTCACTCGATGCCCACCTGGCAGAGCTCTCAGAATCCTTAGCGATTCTGGTCTTCTTTCAAACTCTCAGCAGAGTTCTTCTTTATCAGTGCACCACTGTACACACGCTCAATGCCTACTTGGCAGAGCTTCCCAGAATCCTCAATGATTCTGTCTGCAACTATGTTCTCATGCACAACCTTGCCTCTTAAGGTGTTCAGCAACCTCACAGGTCTTCCTCCTGAGTTGATGATTCCAGTCCTGTGCCTCAGCATGTCTTTGTCTGACTCCTCGGAGTTCAGAAGTGCATCCTCTGTGCACCGGCTCTTAGAACCCTCAGCGTCTTGTCATACCCTCCTGGCATGAAGCCTCAAATACCTTCAACCCGAAATCAAATGAACTCCTACAGAATACACAACCACAGTATATATTCACATCATACATATGGAACACACACAGACATGCATATAAGACAAAAGAATGCAGGAAAAACTACTATGTTATATTAACAATGGAAAATGCCTGAATTTACAATGGTGTTCCTGAGCTCTACTTGGCTCCTCTCTTCTCTACCCACTTCTACACTACCTCCCAAAATGAGATCTAAAATCTCTTTTACCTGAGGGGGCTCATCAAGCGCTTCCCTCCAGAACTCACCTACCCAATTCAATTACAATGAATGAGTTGTCTAGTCTA
The DNA here is from genome assembly GCA_009831015.1 of Picea engelmannii. NCBI lineage: Eukaryota > Viridiplantae > Streptophyta > Pinopsida > Pinales > Pinaceae > Picea > Picea engelmannii. Next base: position 252,225 of record ML790672.1, on the reverse strand, counting down.
GGATCTGGAACTAGATCTCCACCATACAACTCATTAAATTCCTATCTTATCTATAGCCTACGCAAAGGCATGGCTTTCATGGATCAACAGCCTAAGCACATTTAATTACATTCATTTTTAAATTCAAATGAGGCTACGCCTCTCTTTCAATGTATGAATGCATGCGCGTTGACGTGGCTGGCTGGCTGACTGGCTGGCATGGAGCGATTCTCCTGCATCATACTCCACAACTACAAAATTCATGAGCTCATACTCATGAGCTTCCTCTCTGAGCTATTGGAAATCCTCCTGGATCCCAAACAGATATCTGGAGCTTTCCATCTACTCCATCCTGCTGTTGCTGCTGCTTCCGCTGCACTACTGCTGCTGCTACTTTCCTTCCGCCCAGCTGCTCCCAGCTGGCATTTCTTGCTGAGCCCAACATCAGCTTGTTGATCTCCTCGATCACTTTATCTAGTTTCTCCCTTGACTGGTCCAGTTCTTGTAGTCTCCTCAGCTGCAATTTTTTTTTTCATTGGGCAGATCATCATGATCTCCCATGCCTTCCTTATCCATTTCCAACCTTACCTATTGGATGTGCACGCCCTGCACTTTTACCTTTTCCTCTAGGGCTTCAATTTGATCCCACAGATCAGCAAAACATATGTTTTCTATGTCTTCTTCATCTGCTGCTGCAAGCTCCCGTGTTGCAGTGTTTTCAGCTTCTTGGCTGAAAATATCGAGCCATTCCTCAGAATGCTCTTCATTCTCTTCTTCGTCTGCTTCTTCCACTGTCATCTCTAATGCTATAGCACTCTCACCTTATCAAATGAATATATTGAGACATTCTACCGAATGCTCATCTTCTTTTCCTTCTTCTGCTTGGGAAGTTCTCAAAATCTGCTCCAATTTTTCCTCTGCTTCCGCTGCAAACTCCCACGTTGCAGTCTCTTCAGCTTCAGTGATGAATATATCGAACCATTCCTCATAATGCTCATTTTTTTCTTTCGTTTCCTTTTCTGTCAGCTCAAATGTTGCAGCTCTCTCAACTCCCTGACTGAAGTTATTGAGTTGTTCCTTAGAACGCTCCTCATCCTCTTCATCTGCTTGGGCAGTCTGCACCATCTGCACCAATTCCTCCTTGACAGTCATCATTCACTGAGACTGTACTTCTGTTGTTGCTGCACCATCTGTGACACGATTTTCTGCCTCCTCCTGGGTGAATGGTAGGAATACTTGTATTTCCCCAATCATCATAATATCCTTCTGATCTTCTGTCTCTGTCAGCTACATCTGCTGATTTAAATTCATCCCTGAATTTATGAGACCCACAGATAGTCTCATCTCTATCAGCTCCTCTGGATGATTCAAATTCATCTGCTCATCCCTGCTCACCTGGAAATATGGGATGTCTCTACTGCCCTCCTGGCAGGCTATGAGATCAATCGATCCCACCTTCATCAGCACTCCTTGCTGAATTGAACTTTCCATGAGACCTTCAAATGGTCTCAAGTATTCATCTCTGCCCTCCTGGCAGTCCTTGATGCTTCCACAACCCTCCTGGTAGTCTTCGAGATCCCTCAGTGATCTCTCTTCATTACCCATCTGGCAATGTCAAATTCCCTAGATGTCCTCATGACAGTATTCGAGATCCTCATCTGATCTCAACTTGTTTCCCTCATGAAAATATGGAATTTCTTCTTTTCTTCCCTCCTGGCAGTTCTTGAGATCCTTAGACGATCCCAATTCATTCTCTTCACTGAGAATGTCTCCAATCTTTGGTTCACAGATGTAAACCATTTCTTCCTCCTCGGTGGCCTTGAGGTTTTCAGCATACCTCAACCATCTCCTTAACAGCCTCTGCTGTCTTTTGACCATCAGCTCCCTGACTGGCCATTTCACCTTTGGCTTCTACATGGGCCATTCATATACCCATCTCTGCTTTTTATTCTGTCGCATCTTCATTTCGAGCTCCTCCATCTCTCGCTTTATGTCAGTGAGCTCTTTATCCATTTCTGCTATGCTCATCAGCTTCAAGCTCTTCTTTTCAACATGCTTATGGCCTTCAGTAGCCATCTTGCCATGTTTATCTGCCTCCCTGACAGATCTATCGTTGTCACTCCACATCCTTGAGTGTTCCAGCTTCATCTTCTCATAGTCCTGCTGACTGTCTCCTTGATTGCTGCCTACCTGCAAACAATCATTACAGAGTCCTCAACAACTCTGTCTTCTTTTGCTCCTCTATCTGCAATGTACAAATAGATTCTCGCTCTGATAACACTTGGTAGCAACCGCACCCCCTCAATAGCACGATCACTCTCCTTAGGACCTTCTTTCTCTCTCGACCTGAAGAACTCGACGGTTCTTCTATTTCCCTTTCAGGAAATCTGCACCCCACAGTTTCTCTCGGTTGTGACCCTCTCTTCTCCCTTCGGAGGATCGACGCTCGCGGCTTTGCGAGTCCAATAGTCAAGCACTACCCCCTCATATCCCTGAGATCCGTTGCCTCAGTCAACGTTGACCTTCCTTTCGTCTATCAGGATTTCGGTTCTGTCGCAGCCTCTCTATATCGTAACTTCGCTGCTCGCGAGTCCAAACACTTAGCTCTCCGACTCTTGAGTCCTGATGCACCGAAACGTTGATACAACCTTATCGCGCGTTCGCGACTTCGCGCCCTCGCTACTCGTGACCTCAACTTCCCTTTTCTCCACCTTCCGAGTCCCGATGTGACGAGACTTCGATATTCTCCGGTCGCGCTCTCACTATCTCGCACCTCGCGACTTGAAAATTCCAATCTACATACTTTTAACTTGCAAGTCCCAAGCTCGCGATGTTTCTTGATCTCTTCCACATGCCCTCTGTCAACAGATGGCTCCGATCTTCTCATGCCTCTTCGCCACCTCGCGTCCTCGCTACTCTTGATGCTAAGCTCTCATCCCTTCTACTCATGAGCTCCGGAGATACGAGGTGCCACCTACCGAGATGACATCAGTTAGGCCCCACACCATGGAGCTCTCGCCTCCTTGCCACTCGTGAAGTTGAATGAGTTCCTCTCCCAACCTCCGGTGCCCGAGTCCCCGAGATGGGAGATCTCATGACACGTGTCCACTCTCGAACGAATGGTACATATTCTATCGGTCAATCAAATGGCTACTGTTCCCTCACCAGAGCCTCCGTGTGTGACTACTCCTGCTCTTAACCTCTGTGCAGCTTCTCCTGATCCAACGGCTGACCGGATTTCTATACCGGATCCGACGGCTGTTGGTCCTCCTCTTCTGTGTGCTTCTCCTAATAGTCCTTCTGAACGTGAATCTTCAACAGTCCGTATCTCTTCTTCAGGCCGATCTAATGACTGTCGTCGCTCCTCCTGAGCTGTCACGCTTCCTTCCCATACTTGGAAGAATTTCACATTCCCAAAGGCTTCGACCTTTTCGCTCTTCCTCCTCGGCAAACCCCTCGACTTGAGTCTCGTTGCGCGTATGGGAACGCTACCCTTCTTAAGCTTTGCCTATGAATCCTTAAAGGATTCTCCCAACTCGTATACTCCTTGTAGAGTCTTCCAATGCACTTGTTGGTGCTGTCCTTCCTGAGCTTACGCAACCACTCAGACCCCCTTGGGGGATTTTATCCTTCTTCTCCCTCAGATGGAGAATAAAACAGATGCCTTCCTGGCTATCCCTTTGCTAAAACTTCTTCTTGATTACTTATGGGTATTCAACAACCCAGTGAAATTTCCCTCAGTGGATCTTTCCTCCAACTTCCAGAGCTTAAAGAGTTCTCTTTCCTCCTATGCCTGCTTGCACACTTTCTCAACGCTCTCCTGGCGGAGTATCTTCCCCTCTTTCATAGAACACTCAATAGTTCTATCTTCCTGTGCACTTCTGCACTTCGCTTGATGCCCACCTGGCAGAGCTCTCAGAATCCTTAGCGATTCTGGTCTTCTTTCAAACTCTCAGCAGAGTTCTTCTTTCTCAGTGCACCACTGTACACACGCTCAATGCCTACTTGGAAGAGCTTCCCAGAATCCTCAATGATTCTGTCTGCAACTGTGTTCTCATGCACAACCTTGCCTCTTGAGGTGTTCAACAACCTCACAGGTCTTCCTCCTGAGTTGATGATTCCAGTCCTGTGCCTCAGCCCGTCTTTGTCTGACTCCTCAGAGTTCAGAAGTGAATCCTCTGTGCACCGGCTCTCAGAACCCTCAGCGTCCTGTCATACCCTGCTGGCATGAAGCCTCAAAGACCTTCAACCTAAAATTAAACGAACTCCTGTAGAATACACAACCACGGTATATATTCACAGAATACATATGGAGCATGCACAGACATGCATATAAGACAGAAGAATGTAGGAAAAAATGCTCTGTTATATTAACAATGGAAAATGCCTGAATTTACAATGGTGTTCCTGAGCTCTACCTGGCTCCTCTCTTCTCTACCCACTTCTACACTACCTCCCAAAATGAGATCTAAAATCTCTTTTACCTGAGGGGGCTCATCGAGCGCTTCCCTCCAAAACTCACCTACCCAATTCAATTACAATGAATGGGTTGTCTAGTCCAGGATCTGGAACTAGATCTCTGCCATACAACTCATTAAATGCCTATCTTATCTACAACCTGTGCAAAGGCATGGATTTCATGGCTCAACAACCTAAGAACATTTAATTACATTCATTTTTAAATTTAAATGAGGTTGCGCCTCTCTTTCAGCATATGAATGCATGCGCGCTGAAGTGGTTGGCTGGCTGACTGGTTGGCATGGAGCGATGCTCCTACATCACTTACACAAAGCCTTGAATCCCTAACTAGGGATATAAGTTATAATAAACAATTCCAAAAAACATTGTAGTTGATTAATGACTACAAACCATGCAATTTCTCAAGTGCCAATGCCACATAATTAGAATGGTTGAAATGAATTACATGAAATGACCACAAAAGAAAATCAATGGGACTAATACGTAAATTCAACATTTCTGAAATCGTAAAAATCCTATAGATTTGGTCGCATGTTACTGTTGCAGCTCTAGAGGCTACATTTTTGGATTGGAAGAGTCTCCAAGTAGTGTTGGTGATCAAGCAAGTGAAGAATGCATGCATGTTAGTATAATTTTATGTTTGGTTGAAGAATTCATGTTGAAGAAACACATTTCCTATGCTCTGGTATTGAGGTTGAGGAAGTCAAAGAAATTCTTAATCACAATGAAGTTGTTCTATGAAATGAATATTTTGTTGTTTTCCATTTGGATAAATGTTCCATTTTTTCCCAAAATACATTTCCACTTAAAATGGATATTCCCTTAAACTTATATCTATGAAAATGTTTTGTAAATTGACAACCTAAACTAGTCAAAGGACACTCTAGTACTACTAATAAACATAGAGAAAAAAAGAATAGGGTGAAGATATATGGGTACATATCATGGATTGCATTCCTAAAGGGATACTATAAACTAATAGAAATATGCATGTCATTTTTGTTGTTATGTTTTCTTGTATTGTCTATATGTAAAGTTGTAGGTGTTTATTGTAAGGGGAGATAATAAAGGAGTGTTTGAAGAATTGGTTCTTGAAAAAGGAACATAAAGGAATCTAGTTGGCCTAAAATGCTAAAATATTTCAAGAAATATTATTATTGTCCTTTCAATGTGCATCTCAGGTTAGGAAAATTTTTGAAACCATAAACATTCCGACAAATGCTATGAAAACTATGATATTGACTCATCCTCCAATAGATAATTCAAGTGCTTTGGATTATTTCAATGGTGCTTGACAAGGGTAGAAAAAATTATGTGGCATGGGAGGTACTTTATTCCTAAATGATTCATATTATTTTTATTTCAAGGAAGGTTGTTTTTAGGAGGGTCACGAAGGATGTACAAATAACTTTGCATTCTTTGAAATTACTAATGAAGATAGCAATTGATAAGGGTGGAAAAAATTTCCAAGTGATTGGTTACTTTTCTGTGGTAGCCAACTAGATGTTCATGGTTATTTAGATGGAAATTTTTTTGTTTCTATTGTTCCTAAAAGAGTTTAAAAATATGGAGATTGTTTTTCAAACACCTCCTATCATCTTGTATATAGACACCTTAACTTAGTGGTATATGACTTACCCAAAGAAGGATTTTTAATGGAAGCAAACACAAGTTTTATGATGGATTTTAAAGAAGTATTTTTCCATCCAAGTACTAAGTTTTCCAGATAGAAATATTAAAGCAACCTAAAGGGATTGAAACACAATGATCTAAGGCATATGACTTGTGTACCTTCTGTTAGCTCTTGGTAAATTTCCTAGAGGTTGACAGCAGAAGAAATCTACTAAGGTAACTTTATCGAACCGCTTTTGAAGCTGGGATCTAGCCCTTCCAACTTCAGAGAGGGATCTCTCTATATGATTTAGCTATGGTTCAAATTTCAAATATTAGGCTAGCTAATAAAATAGGTCGGTTTTTGCTGTCGTAGTGTTTGTAGAGTTAGTTGAAACAGTCTACACATCCATTGGGCCATGGGGTCTGTGTCTTAAATAAAATATGAAATCCAAACCAGAAACGCAAAGGAAAAACTTTCACAGGGCGAGATAATATAATCATTGGATTCTTTAGTAGCATACATGATGAATAGTAGAAAAGATGAGAAAGATAATTTCAACAAAGAAGCAGTTAAGAATTTATTTATTGAAAATACGAGAAGATAAAACACTAAAATTTTTCGAGTCAGGAACAGGGTATACGAGATAAATCCTACAACGTTCGTTACCTCTAAAGATTAGATTCAGAAAAAAATATGATAACACAACGAGAATAACATTCAACTTAGAGAGAAAAACATCACCAGTGAATACACGCAAGAATCCTATAAAAGTGCCTCCTTTTTATTAATGGAAGATCTCTTCAAAAAAAATTACAGTCTAATAGATTTAGGGTGTGAAGATCAACAACCATCAATACTTCGAAAGATGAAGTATTTATAACTCAAATTACAAACGATCCTATCATTAATGACCAGGATGTGATAAATCTATTTTCAGCCTAACTAACTTAACAAATTTCATAAATCTAGGAACTGCTTGATGATGTGGTGTAACTGCATGCTGATTGTTGGGTGGGCCATTGATGAAGCCTTTGCACGATCTCATCTAACTAGAAAAATGACTGGACTGGGATAGCTCATCTGCTACTCGATCAGGTCTCAGAGTTCCTCCCATCGAAGATGACTGGGCACGTTGACTTTGATTAGCCTTCGATACACTTCGTCCATTTCTGTGTACTTGGAAAAGGAAGGCTTGGTGAGGAAGATGTATCAAATCTCATGTTGGATATTGATGTCCCACTGAAGGGCATCTAGAAATGCCTTGCCAGTGATGCTCCCTTGAATTCCTGCAAACTTTGAACTATCCTTAGCCACATCATCCAATCTCTTCTTGTAATCTGGGAGTGTCATCAATTTATCATTGATTACCTTCAGACCAGGAAGGCCTTTCTTCTGTAGAGCCTCAATCTTTCTAAAGAATCTTTGTACCCCTAGGTCCATGGATTGAACCTTTTCTTCCAGCTGAAGCATTAATCCTCTCTTGGTCAAAACTCTTTTAACCTCAAGGATGGTCTCTGTTCTGTCTTCAATTTTCAACTCTTCCATTTCTTCCCTGGTCTTAGAATTTAGGAACTTGATGATCTCGTTCGCCTGTGTTGGAATATCTCCCAATTCTACTCTAATCTTCTTGATAGCCTATTTTCTTCTCTGTACCAATTCATTTTGCTCAAACATTATCTGTATCACAGGCCATATCTCGTTCATGGACTTGGTGATGTTTTTCCATACACTTTCTTTAACCTCGGCCAAAGTTTTTCCTGCCACTATTTTCTTCCGGAGCTGCTGTAATTCCTGTTTGAGCTGATCTGTCACCTGCTTTTCCTTGGAGAGGCTGGTTTGAAAGGAAGATTTGAGTTCCTGAAGGTTCTCAATCTCCTTTTTTAGCCTGTTGATCTCTGTTTCCTGCAGGTTCATCTTTTCCATAGACTTAGCTAGGTCGGTTGTCTTCTCCAGGGATGTCAATGGAGTTGCTGATGGGACCTCTGTCACTGGTGCTGTGCTACTCCTAAAATTGGAATAGCACTCAATGGAATGACCTCCATTGGTTTCAGTTTCTTTTTCTCTTTTACTATTTTTTCCATCTCAACCTCCATCTCCTTTAGCTTTGCATTCTGCTCCATGAGTAGATTGAGAATTTCATCTTTCTCTCCTTCTTTCTCTGCTATCTCCCTCGCCTGTGAATCCTCTGTGGGCGAGAGATTCAGTTGTTTCCTCAAGGAGGCTATGTCAGCATTATTCTTCTTTATCATTTCCTCAGCTGCTTTCACGTTCAAAGGATCGTAACCGTTCTTGAGGACCAACTCCTCCAAAGTCTTGATCCTATTTTCCTTGGCAAAGGATGATATCTTTTCTAACTTCAATTGTGTTTGAACATTGTTAAGGGACACTTGCATCTTGGAAGCAGTAGTGGAAGCATGTGCCAGCGTGTAAAAAACCATTTCCCCTGTTTTCTTGTGGAGATCCATCTGATCGGTCAGATGCATGTCCTTCGTCTGGAATTCAAAGGTGGCCCTTTTGTAGTCAGTGATCACCTTTGGATCTGGTACCTGTGCCTAAAGGAATGCCATATGAATTCTGCCCTTCTCGGTGTCAAATGCTGATAGCAACCTATGTTGTGCAGTCGATGTCTGCTTCCAGAACTGGGCTCAAGTACTACTGGTTAAGGTTTGGTTCCTTTTCTTGATCAGCTCATACTTTTCGAAGATACTCAGCTTCGGTCCCACCTTGCCTGGCCTTATGGAGTTATGACCTTATGGAGGCTCAAACCGAAGGGTGACCTATCAACCTTGGTCATTGTTGTAGACGGGGCTTCTTTTTCTCTGGTCGGGTCAGGAGCTGGAATAATCTTAGGCCTCTTGGTATGGAGCTGGAATTCTTCTGATGATACCTCTGTGACAGGTGGATATAACTCTTGCCTTGGCCTTTTCTCTTTCGGGACCTATGGTGTGGTTGTTTGTGACACAATGGCCGAGGGATTATGTTGTTCTAATTCAACCAATGTGTTAGGCTCCCATACTGTCTGATTCACAAATTTCTCAATTTGAGGCCTAGACTCATGAACATATGGGATGTTTTTGTTCTTCACCCTCATCTCTGAGATGATCCCACATGGATCATAATGCCATGGGAAGCTCATGAAGAACTTCATTTCCTTCAGCATCATGTCTGCTTCTTCCCCAGTGCCACGATTGTTGCAGATGAAGGATCCAATATGCCCCTTGATTCTAAGCTATCGCTTTTTCTTCAGTGACACAAAATGGATATCATCAGAATTTATTATCTACCTTATATATTCCAAAGCAAAAATTATGACAGGCAGATGCTTGGGCAGCTTATACGGTGCCAACTCGCACCCGTATACTCTGATCTTGGTGTAATCCTGGTACAAATACCAATCACATGTCTTTGTTTGGTCTGAGAGATGCAGGATCCTCTAAACTTCATCATTTATCTGAGGCTCGGGCCTACTGCTAAGCATACTTACCACTGGGTGGTAGAATTGATCGATGAAATCCTTGAAACTGAAATCAGTGGAGTTGTGCGTGAGAAAGGAGGTCCATGCTGTCACTGCCTAAGGTCTACCATCTCCATCCATATTCTACATGGAAAAGACAAATTTATTTGCTTGGAAGAAGACGAACAAGTATGTTAGTATGGAGGAGTATTGGAACATGCCTTCCGTGGCGAAATTCACGAACTATTCGTGAATATTGTTTGTCAGTAATGTGATGAAGTCAAACTGGGTGGTGTGCTTTTCATCGGTAGAGAAGATGGATATAAAACCCAGAATGGGTTCATCTACCCACTGATCGGAATAGTATCCTTAGAAAATCACAAAGGAATGAGATGATCTAGTTTCCTTTAGTCAAGAACATGGAAGAAGGGTAAGGAGGATTTGTGGAGGGAAATTGAGCGGATGGGGGAAGGAAAAGCTTGAATATTTGAGCTCTTTGGGGGAAGGTCATTTTCTGGTGTAATTCTGTAAGAATCTCCAGGTTGAAGGGTGATGCAGAGTTGGCTCAGGGGATTTGCATCATTTGGTCAATAGATTCGGGCATAATGAGGAAAAGAATTTCTCCAGACGAGGAGATGACGGCTCTTTGCTTAGGAAGGTAGTGAGCTTGGCACTTGAGGGCGAATTATGGAAAAGGGTGAATCTGAGGGAAGAGGTAAAGGGGTAAATTGGACTCCTAGAGCCTGATTTCATCACTCTTGTCCAGGAAAACTTCCTTGAGCCACGACTAAAGTTCTGCGAAATCAAAATCACACTTTGTATACACGATTAAGGGGTCTTTGTCAACCAGTGCGATCCTGTCAAGGTTGACGAGAGGCAGAACAAACAGATTCTCCTCTCCTTCTGCTTGTTTGGACTTTGCCGCCATTAATTCAATAGTACCTGCAAGAAAACACAATGTTAGCGGGGTGGCTATTGGTGGGGGCACTTATTGTAACAGAGGAGAAAACAGGGTAAATCTCTCTGGTGTAATGAGTGGGTAAATGGTGAAAATAGGAAGAAAAAGGGTAGTTTTGAGTAAATGGGTGTCCGTTGGGCACAGGAGACAGGTCAGCTAGTTAACGGATAGGTTATCCAGTAATAAATGGCCAACGGATCACTTCGATTGTGATATGGCGGGTGACAGTGGCTGAGGGATGCGGACGGGTGACATGGTGGCTATCAATTGGAGGTAAAGGTCATAGTGAGGGGGCTTGCCACGAGCGAATGGGGGGAAAGGACTGACAACAGTTATGGGACGTGACTATTTTGAGAAAGGTGGATGGTGATGTCTAGAGGTGACGAAGGTTTGTCAGATAGTAGGAGATGATGGGACTCAGGGCCATTAGATCATTTCCACATACAAAAAGGGACCCGCTAGAGGAAGAATATCATTCTGAACCCCCCCCCCCCCCCC
>ML790672.1:212011-240349 GCA_009831015.1 Picea engelmannii | reverse complement strand
TTTTTTTTTTTTTTTTTCTTTTTCAAATTATTTACAGAATGAAAAATCATTTGTCAACAAAAACACTAGATATAGATGATATCCCAGTCACCAGTTGATCCTATAACTTATAGGGTGATAAGAATGACTCTACCTGGGGATGGTACTTTCCATGTGAAGTGCCAAGAATCCTGGTTCCTGTCATTCTGAAAATTTCTGCCTAGTAGCCTTCTTTGATTGATTAGTTTTATTCTCAAAAATTGGAAGAATAGTGGTCAGCGGCTTAGGGCCTTCTCTTCGGGCTTCAACCAACTGACTTATGTTATTCACTCAGAAAATGCATGCGAAAAATAAAAATGGTATGTACAATGGTGAGTGAAAATTGAGTCTCTACTGAGGTGTCACATAATGCTTCAACATTCTGCCATTTACAGGTCCTCCTGGTAGATCTGTTCCATCAGCATTGTTTAGCAAAAAAGTATTTTTTCCCCTGAACACTTGAATCATGTATGGTCCTCTCCATAGACTGTCAAATTTTCCATGCTTTCCCTTGTCTTCATTTTTTCCGTCCCATCTCAGCACCAAATCTCCTAGCTCAAAATCATCTTCCTTGGTTCTTTTGTTAAAGATCTTCTTGATGCTTTCTTGGATTACCTGAGTCTTGTTGAAAACTTCTTCCCTAGACTGCTGCAAATGGATCATCTAGTTGATCCTTCTCTATGAGTCATTTGGCTCGGCTTGTACATCTTGAAGCAAATTCATGACAGGGACTCCTAAGGAAGTGGGGAAAACTGCTTATGTGCCATAGACCAACTGGTATGGTGACATACCAATTGACCTTTTGGTGGTCATTCTATCAGCCCACAATGCAAACACCAACTTGTTATGCCACGATTTCTTGTTTTCCTGCAATGTCTTCTTGATGATGTTCACCAAGGTTTTGTTTGAAGATTTCTCTAGCCCATTCCCCTGAAGATAGTAAGCTGTGGAATGTCCCAAACCAATGTGATACTGGTTGCAGAAATCTATGAGTTTCTTCGACCGAAAAGTAGCTGCATTATCAGTTATAATCTTTCTAGGACATCCAAAGTGAGACAAGATATTATTTTCAAGGAATTTGATAATAACAGAGTTAGTGGCTTGCCTACTTGGTACTGCTTCGATCCATTTGGTAAAATAATCAGTGGCAGTGAGAATCCACCTGTGCTGGCCTGAAGAAAGGGGGTGTATTTCTCCAATGAAGTCCAATCCCCATTGCTAGAAAGGGGCTTCAACTAAGATCGGTTTCATAGGTAGAGGGAGGATTTTCCTTTTTCCTTCAAACAACTGACATTGATGACATGCAGTCACTTTATGATGTACTTCAGCGAATAGGGTGGGCCAATAGAAACCAGCTCTAAGGATTTTGTTGGCTGTGACCTTCCAGTTGAGATGGCCACCACATTCTCCTGCATGAAATTCTTGTAACACTTTTTCAACTTCATCTTTCAATAAACAATTTAATAGACTACCTCCAAGATCTTTTCAATATAGATTGCCTTCTAGAATACAGAATTTTAAGGCTTTCAACTTCAAAAATCTAGCTTTAGTCTTAGTCAAACCAGGGGGAGCTTGTAAGTTTTGCAAAATGAATATAAGGTCTGCATACCATGGAGAGTTGAGAAATACCTCTCTCGCGCTTGGAGTCACCATCTCGCCCTGTTCATCTACTGCAGCTGAACAATTAATGTTAAGAGCATGAAAATTTGATTTAGCCATTAGTTTAGCTAGGCCTTGACCCTTGATTAGTTTCGTAGGCTTAATCTCTATGTCGTATTCTAAAATGATAGCAATCCATTTTCCCCTTCTTCCATCTGGATTGTCCTGGGTCAAAATGTCTTTTACTACTGCATATGGAACATATGCAATGGTATGGGAATGGAAAATGTAGACCCTAAAATATTTTATATCTTTTACCAAAGGCAAAATCTTGTTTTTCCATTATCTTGTAATTCAGAGCAGCGTCTCTTAACATTTTACTAAAGAAAGCTATGGGTTGTTCATACCCTTCACTGTTCTTTTGTAGTAATACCGCTGCTATAGTATGTTCGGAAGAGAAAGAAAAAAGATAGAAATCCTTAGTAAAATTAGGACTGATCAAGACAGGGGCCTCTGTGAGTGCTCGTTTGACTTGTTCAAAAGACTGTCTATATTCAGAGTCCCATTTTATTTTCACATCCTTTTTTAGCATATTTGTAATGTTTCTGAGGAGATATGCCAGATTGGGAATGAATCTTCGTAGAAAATTTATTCTCTCGATAAAAGACTATAATTCTTTGATGTTTCTTGGGTGTTCTAATTTTTGTATGGCCTGGATTCTGATGGGGTCTATTTTGATTCCATCCTTGGAGATGATGTGTCCTAGCAGTTTGACTTCCTCTAGTATGAAAAGGATTTTCTTAGGATTTAAAGAAATCCCAAACCTTCTACATTTCTCGAAGACTCGTCTGAGGTGTCGCAGTTGTTCGTCATCAGATCGGGAAAGCAGAGTTACATCATCCAAATAGATGAAAATAAACTTACCCAATTCTTCCACAAAGGCGATATCCATCGCTCTCTGAAAAGTGGCTCTAGCTTTCATCAAACTGATGCAAGAGCATCCCTCACATCAAGCGAGCCAGCGCAGAAGACAAAGGATAGCTGGGCGGACCCAGCCAAATTTTTGAATTTTCCCTTGAAGTTGATGCACAAAATATAAATGAGATCATTTAATGAAGGCACCTTGGTATAATGTAATCAGACCTTGAGCACCCTGCTCTCGTCTGAAGTAGATGGAGGCATTTATAGTAGTTAATTCGGCTATATAGAAATTTAATTCTAGATTAGACTGTTTAAGAGTGCAAGAGGGAAACGAGATATAGACACCCTCATTGTGCATTGTAACATAGCTAGAAGTATTGGAGCATAGAAGAGAAGCAGAGAGCTGTGTAGAAACACCCATGTATAGTTATTTGGATTAATAGAAGAAGTTGATTCAAGTTCATGGCGTTGTGTTTGTTCTCTGTGTATGTATGTTGAATACTATGCTCATGAGTATTTACTTCCTGTTATGCATTTGTTTTACATGCTATGTATGAATGATTTCTTGTTGAGTGTTGAAATCTGAGAAAGGAAGTAGAAGAAATGAGTTTCAATTGTTTCTCTATCTGAACAAGGATTCCTACAAGGAGTGCAGTTGAAGTCGTCCACAAGGAGTGCGTTGACAGAAGGGTCAGATAGTTTAACTCTTGTTCTCGTTCACCCAAAAGTGAAATTGGGTTATAGGAGCCATGCAAGAAGTGCGCAGGCTAAGGAAAGTATCAGTTGTGAATCTGAGTGAAGCATTGAAGGACTGTTGCTGCAGGTCTGCACAGATTCAAAAGAACTCAACACTTGGAAGTGTTCGAGGATTGCCGCAAGGAGTGCATGCAAGGGTCTTCTCGAAGACTCAGAATTGTGTGAAGCTTAGGAAGGACAAGGATTCCAAGCCCATCGAAGAGAAGCACAGGGATTCTATGCCGTGGAGTGTTTGAACAGGTGCTGCAAAGTTATGTGCAGGAGGACTAGTTTTCACAGAGGAATACTGGGTTCACCCATAGAAAACATCAAAGAGGAAGAGATCGATGGTTAGGATCTTGTGGAGAATATTTTCAAAATCCCGTCAGCCGTTGGATCTTCCAAAGAAGCGAGGAGGTTATAGCTGCATTCGGAGTTCAAGCTCTAGGGGTCGTGAGTTGTTGGATCATTGATCAGTTACCCGTTAGCCGTCCGATCTGATAGGAGTTGCATAGGGTTTAAACCCTTGTGAGCAGAGTAAGAACCCCGAGAGGTGTCGGGATATCGAGGCGTCGGGGTTTGGGAAATTGGGAGTCACGTGGACTAGAAGTCATGGAAATCCATCGTGAAAATCCCGACGAGTTCAGATTCGTTCATCTGTTGGGACAGGTGGCAGGGATAGAGATTCCATCGACATTTAGGAATTTTAGAAGACAAGAATCTGAGACTTGTTGAACCCAGAAACGGCGAAAGGATCATAGTCGTAGGATCTCAGGGAGGACACATGTTGTGTGGTCGTCTAGATCAGGTATGTGGTCATCGGAGTTCAGGTAAGTGAGTGTTCATGGTTTTGTAGAGTGGCGAAGCCCGAGGTTCAATCTAAACCATCCATCACTTGGGACGCATGTCAGAAATCTGAAGAGATTTTGGGATTGGCGTTTCGGAGGTCCTAAGGATAGGATACTCTCATAAGTCGAAATTGAGAAGTCCGATTTCCCGACAAGAGGAGAGCTCCGTGTGGGGCCTAGCTGACGTCATCCCATCATAGCAAGGGAATCAGGAATTGCCAGGGTGAAAACCCCAAAGCATATGAGAACCATCCATTCTTGAGGATGCGTGTCCAAGATCGAAGTGATCGGGAAATCGACATTCATGAAATCGGGGAATTGAAGGCCAAAGCATTTCGAAAATTGAAGTTGTGAAACCCCGAGGGAGATATGGAGCCATTGATATCAGTGACTATTCATCGTCGTTGATTTTGGTTACGGTGGAAGGGTGTCCTAGTGACGTCATATCGAGAATACGCGAGGCAGAAGATTGGGGATTTCGTGGGCGAGAGGTTTACTACATTTCAACACTCGAAATCCCAATTCCCGATAAAGAATATGACTGCGTTCATATAAGAGGAGGTCGCGTGGACTAAACGCATAGCTCAGGCTAAGGCAGCAAAGGAGCACATCGGGATATTAGAGGTCAGGAAATCGGGAACCAAAGGGTCGAGACATCGGGAGTTTGAAAACCCCGAAACCTGATTCTCTATTCTTCTTTCGTCGAAGAGAACAGTGACCGGCCTAAAGACTATAAAGTGCCGAAAAGACCTGTGGGTCAATTTTCAAAGGAGATTCCAGTGGGAATCAGAGGAGCCACTCCATCTCAATGGAGGAAATTGAACGATCCTTAAGACCGGGAGGTCAGGTGCGGGACCTGCTGAGGTAGGTGCCTGGGTGGACGCCATCACAAACCAAAAGGCATTTTCACATACATAAAAGTGCCCCATGGTGTGGTGAAAGAGGTTTTTTCTTGGTCATTCGGGTGAACTAGGACCTGATTATAACCCGAGAACCCGTCCAGTAAAGAGATTCGATTGGATCCAACCACTCTTTGTAGGATATGGTCCATTTTTGGCAAGGGGTAATTTTCCTTTAGGGAGACCTTATTTAGATTTCAGAAATCTATGCAAAGCCTGATCTCCCCAGATTTCTTATGTGTAGGGACCAAATTAGAGACCCATTTGGAAAAATGCAACGGGACTATGATTTTGGCATCGTACATTTTTTTGATTTCCTTTTCTATCAGAGGGAGTAACTTGGGATTTATCCTCCTAAGTTTTTGTCTGAACGGTTTTTGGTCTTCTTTTATTGGAATCCTGTGTTATATGATGCTGGTATCATGAGATTTCAAATCCTCATAACCCCAGGCAAAGACATCCGAATATTCTTTGAACAACTCAATGTATTTGAGTTTTTGATCAGGGGGTAATGATTTAGACAATTTCACTATCCTGGGCTTCTCTTCGGTCCCTATATTACATTCTTCCACCTCTTGTCCATTGGCTTCAATTTTCATTTTTTTGGCTACGTCATTAAAATCAAACAAGTCCTCTAAAGGAACTAGGCCCCTAGGTAAAATGTTACTTTTCAAATGCAGAATATCAGTCTCCATCTCATCATCACCTAATTCTCTTGAATCTACGCTATTTACACTATCAATTTCAAAATTAGATATATTTACATTTTCATCCTCGTTCTCTAAATCTATATTTGTACATTCAAAATCATTTTTACACTGCAAAAAGTCTTTGATGTGATCATCATTACCAAACACTTGCCAGTACCTGATATTGTCAGGAACGGTTGGTTTGCATTTCACTTCTACCGTGTATGGGTGAGTTGAGTGGAAAGGAATCTTACATGTGGTTGTTGATGTAGCCAATCCATCTGCCAAAATGTTTTGTCCCCTCAGTATTACCTGCAAGTCCACTTCAGTGAAACATCTAAGGGCATCAACAACAACATTCCTATAAGATCTAAGACGTGAGTGTTTCATAGCGTACTCACCTTTGATTTTCTTGATTATCAACTCAGAATCACCTCTTACCATAATCTGTTTAGCACCAACTCTTTTCAAAAGCTTCAGACTGAGCATCAAGGCTTCATACTCGGCAATATTGTTAGTGCATTGGAAATTTAATTTGTAAGAATGGTTTTTTGAATACCTGTTTCTGTGATTATGAAGCCAAACTCCTGCTCCAGCTCCTTCTTTGCTTACTGCTCCATCAAAATCCATGCTCCAAAAATCTGTCGGTAATTCTTCAGTTATCATGTTTTTCATCCTTGCTACCTCACTGATTTCTTGGCCTTCATCCGGACTAGAGGTATCTTCTCTCAGCAGGGTGTCTTGCTCTCCCGTGTCACCATCATTGTACAAGATAAAAGAATCTAAGTAATAATGTGTGGAGTAAAGAGGATAGTTGTGTGGTTTTTCCTAGCTACTGACCATGTATTTCATCAATGTTTCTCTGTATAGCCTTCTTTGCTGCCTGAAAACTGGGATAGTGGCATAAGACATATCTAGCTACAGGGTACCTCTCAACTTATCCCCCCAAGACCGGGATAGAAACATTCCATACTTCGGAGGGATGTCTGCAATTACCACATCCATGACCATGCTCTTTGCGGGAATCTGAACCAAGGTTATACATATGTCCTTGATCAAACCAATACATCTAACTTTACTGGAGTCAAATGAGTGTAAATCCTTGTAAGGTTTGGTGACCTCCAGTCCCAGTTTCTCCATCACTACTTTAGGCATCAGATTATGGGAAGCACCTGAATCTAGCATAGCATTATGTAAGATCAGGTCATGTATGTTTAGACTGATATAAAAAGGAACGACATCACCATTATCATCTCAGCCATCTACTTCAAGCCCGAACAGAAGTTCAGGTTGATCATCTGTAAGGTTCGTGGTGTCTGAATGATTTGTTGATCCAATGGTTAAGGCCTTTGTGCCTATGTCAGGTTCACTGGTCAGTGCTTTAATCACCTGTGAATGATAAACGTCTTTGTTCATCAACTCAGAAAGTGGAATGGGAATTTTTACTTTGGCTAATTCCCCCTCAAGGCTAAAAGGTGTAGGAGCTCTGCCTTGGCTCATCAATTCTGGTTTGTCCACCATACTCTTCTGGCCAGAAGTACTTGGTGGATTAATAGGTGAGACCTCGGGCTGTGACGATCTTTTTAGAATATTAAGGTTTTTCTTCGTGGTAACTTCGACAGTGCTCTTTTCAGGAATCTTCTCGGCAGATGGCTCAGAGGCTTCTCCTCTTTGACCTCTGACGTGCCCTTTTTGCCAACAAATTGGCTTCCACACTTATTGCACTTTTTTGCATGTCTTCCAAGGTGGTAGAATTTCTTTCCCTTAGTTGGTATGACATATCAGCATCAAAACCATCAGGGAATTTTATCAATGCCAAACCCTGTGGAGGTTTGATTTCAGCTGGGATTGCGTTGTACAGGTTATTGAAACAAGTGTAGTAATCTTGTACTGTCTCACCTTGATTTCTTCTAATATTTTCATATTCTGACAATATTTGGAGAGGGTTTTTCTTTACCTCCCATATGTCTATAAAACTCCTTTGGAATGCGGTAAGGTCAAGGACTAAGGCGGCATGCAAACCTTTGTACCATTTTTTAACATCACCTATCAGACTTTGGGCAAACAATCTGATTTGAACGTCAGCCTCATCTACTTCATGCAGATCAAAATAATCATTCATTTTATCTACATGCTATTGTGCGCTCAAAGTTCCTATTGCATCGAACTGTGGAAGTCTCATTTGATAGTCTTGGGGCATGGCATGAAGAGGTGCAGCCAACACCAAGGGAGCATATCGAGCTCCCATGATGTGTGGAGGAGGTGGGATAACAAATGGGATGATCGGCAAGGTAATAATTGAAGACGAGGACAAGGAGGGATTAGACAACACCGAGGGAGTGGTTTGCGGTTTAGCAGTGGGAGACAGAACTTCAGGGGTTAGGGGTAGCAAAATGGTTGGGTCAAAAATGATTCCAGTCACAAAACTATCGGATCGCGTTCTAACTAGGCTTTGTTGGGAAAAGTTGCCAAAGTCAGGGTTTTGAAAGGTAACAGGTTCCCCTGTAAAGGAAAGGGACTTATGAAAGGGAGTATGACTCACTGAACCTTCGGCTAAGGTCTTTTTCCTGAGCAGCTGCTCTAGGTTATCTGTTACTACTGCAGGTTCTGGGTCTGGATGAGATCGAGTATAAAATTTCTTGGGAACCAGATTTCTTTTTAATTTTTATATATATACTTTTTAGTTTTATGAGTCCGAAAATAATATGTACAAATTTTAATCAAACTCTAAACATTACTTTCTTCTTCAAATTTGCAATCTTTCAGGAACAAACTTCAATATCTCAGGAACAAAATTTCTTCTAGGAAAAGAAAACGTGAAGTCATAAACTTTTAGTTTTGTTCGTCCCCAGTGGAGTTGCCACTATGTTAGCACTTGGTAAATTTCCTAGAGGTTGACAATAGAAGAAATCTACTAAGGTAACTTTATCCAATCGCTTTTGAATCTGGGATCTAGCCCTTCAAAATTCAGAGAGGGATCTCTCTATATGATTTAGCTATGGTTCAAATTTTAAATATTACGCTAGGTAAATAAATAGGTCGGTTTTTGTTGTCGTAGTGTTTGTAGAGTTGGTTGAAACAATCTACACATCCATTGGGCTATGGGGTCTATGTCTTAAATAAAATATGAAATCCAAACCAGAAACGCAAAGGAAAAACTTTCACAGGGCGAGATAATATAATCACTGGATTCTTTAGTAGCATAAATGATGAATAGAAGAAAAGATGAGAAGGATAATTTCAACAAAGAAGCAGTTAAGAATTTCTTTATTGAAAACACCAGAAGATAAAATACTAAAATCTTTAGAGTCAGGAACAGGGTATACGAGATAAATCCTACAACGTTCGTTGCTTCTAAAGATTAGATTCAGAAAACAATATGATAACACAACGAGAATAACATTCAACTTAGAGAGAAAAACATCACCAGTGAATACACGCAAGAATCCTATAAAAGTGCCTCCTTTTTATTAATGGAAGATCTCTTCAAAAAAAATTACAGTCTGATAGCTTTAGGGTGTGAAGATCAAAAACCCTCAATACTTCGAAAGATGAAGTATTTATAACTCAAATTACAAACGATCTTGTCATTAATGACCAGGACGTGCTAAATCTATTTTCAGCCTAACTAACTTAACAAATTTCATAAATCTAGGAACTGCTTGATGATGTGATGTAACTGCATGCTGATTGTTGGGTGGGTCGTTGATGAAGCCTTTGCACGACCTCATCTGACTGGACAAATGACTGGATTGGTATATCTCATTTGTTACTCAATCAGGTCATAGAGTTCCTCCCATCGAAGATGACTTGGCACGTTGACTTTGAGTAGCCTATGATATGCTTTGTCCATTTCTATGTACTTGGCGAAGGTAGGCTTGGTGAGGAAGATATATCGAATCTCATGTTGGATATTGATGTCCCACTGAAGATAATCTAGAAATGCCTTGCCAGTGATGCTCCCTTGAATTCCTGCAAACTTTGAACTATCCTTAGCCAAATCAGCCAATCTCTTCTTGTAATCTGGGAGTGTCATCAATTTATCATTGATTACCTTCAGACCAGGAAGGCCTTTCTTCTGTAGAGCCTCAATCTTGCTAAAGAATATTTGTACCCCTAGTTCCATGGCCTAAACCTTTTCTTCCAGCTGAAGCATTAATCCTCTCTTGGTCAAAACTCTTTTAAACTCAAGGATCGTCTCTGTTTTGTCTTCAATTTTCAGCTCTTCCAGCTCTTCGCTGGTCTTAGAATTTAGGAACTTGATGATCTCGTTCGCTTGTGTTGGCATCTCTCCCAATTATACTCTGATCTTCTCGATGGCCTATTTTATTCTCTGTACCAATTCATTTTTCTCAAACATTATCTGTATCATGGGCCATATCTTGTTCATGGACTTGGTGATGTCTGCCCATACACTTTCTTTAACCTCAACCAAAGTTTTTCTTGCCACTGTTTGCTTCCAGAGCTACTGTAATTCCTGTTTGAGCTGATATGTCACCTGCTTTTCCTTGGAGAGGCTAGTTTGAAAGGAAGATTTGAGTTCCTGAAGGTTCTCAATCTCCTTTTTTAGCCTGTTGATCTTTGTTTCCTGCAGGTTCATCTTTTCAATAGACTTAGCCAGGTCGGTTGTCTTCTCCAGGGATGTCAATGGAGTTGCTGATGGGATGTCACTGGTGCTGTGCTCACTCCTGAAATTGGAATAACACTTAATGGAATGACCTCCATTGGTTTCAGTTTCTCTTTCTCTTTTACTATTTTTTCCATCTCAACCTCCATCTCCTTTAGCTGTGCATTCTGCTCCATGAGTAGCTTGATCATTTCATCTTTCTCTCCTTCTTTCTCAGCTATCGTCCTCACCTACGGATCCTCTGTGGGTGGGAGATTTAGTTGTTTCCTCAAGGAGTCTATGTCAGAATTATTCTTCTTTATCATTTCCTCAACTGCTTTCACGTTCGAAGGATCATAATCGATCTTGAGGACTAGCTCCTCCAAAGTCTTGATCCTATTGTCCTTGGCAAAGGACGATATCTTTTCTAACTTCAATTGTGTTTGAACATTGTTCAGGGACACTTGAAGTTTGGACACAGTAGTGGAAGCATGCGCCAGTGTGTAAAAAAACCATTTCCCTTGTCTGCTTGTGGAGATCCATCTGATCGGCCAGATGGATGTCCTTCATCTGGAATTCGAAGGTGGCCCTTTTGTAGTCAGTGATCACCTTTGGATCTGGTACCTGTGCCTGGAGGAATTCCATATGCATTCTACCCTTTTCTGTGTCAAATGCCGACAACAGCCTATGTTGTGCAATCGACGTCTGCTTCCAGAACTGGGTGCAAGTACTGCTGGTCAAGGTCTAGTTCCTTTTCTTGATCAACTCATACTTTTCGAAGATACTCAGCTTCGGTCCCACCTTGCTTGGCTAGGTGGTCAATGGAGAGTCTGTGGATTTCTCTGGCAATGCTGAAGTTATGACCTTATGGAGGCTCGAACCGAAGGGTGGCCTATCAACCTTGGTCACTATTGTAGACGGGGATTCTTTTTCTCCGGTCAGGCCAGGAGCTAGAATAATCTTAGTCCTCTTGGTATGGAGTTGGAATTATTCTAATGATACCTCCATGACAGGAAGAGATAACTCTTGCCTTGGAATTTTCTCTTTCGGGACCTGTGGCATGGTTGTTTGTGACACAGTGGTCGAGGGATTGTGTTGTTCTAATTCGACCAATGTGTTAGGCTCCCATACTGTCTGATTCACAAATTTCTCAATTTGAGGCCTGGAATCATGAACATATGGGATGTTTTTGTTCTTCACCCTCATCTCTGAGATGATCCCACATGGATCATAATGCCATGGGAAGCTCATGAAGAACTTCATTTCCCTCAGCATCTTGTCTGCTTTTTCCCCAACGCCACGATTGTTGCAAATGAAGGAGCCAATCTGCCCCTTGATTCTAAGCTGTTGCTTTTTCTTCAGTGACACAAAATGGATATCATCGGAATTTATTATCTACCTTATATATTGCAAAGAAAAAATTCTGACAGGCAGATACTTGGGACGCTTATACGGTGCCAACTCGCACCCGTATACTCTGATCTCGATGTAATCCTGATAGAAATACCAATCACCTATCTTTGTTTGGTTTGAGAGATGCAAGATCCTCTGAAATTCTTCCACTAAGAATACTTACCACTGAGTGGTAGAATTGATCGATGAACTCCTTGAAACTGAAATCAGTGGAGTTGTGCTTGAGTAAGGAGGTCCATGTTGTCACTGCTTGAGTTCTACCATCTCCATCCACCTTCTTCATGGAAAAGACAAATTTGTCCGCTTGAAAGAAGATGACCAAGTATGCCAGTATGGAGGAGTATCGGAACATGCCTTCCGTGGTGAAATTCACGAACTGTTCGTGAATATTGTTTGCCAGTAATGTGCTGAAGTCAAACTAGGTGGTGGGCTTTTCATCGGTAGAGAAGATGGATAGAAAAACCAGAATGGGTTCATCTACCCACTGATCAAAATAGTATCCTAACAAAGAAAAAAGGGATGAGATGATCTAGTTTCCTTTAGTTGAGAACATGGAAGAAGGGTAAGGAGGATTTGTGGACGAAAATTGAGTGGATGGGGGAAGGAAAATCTCGAATATTTGAGCTCTTTGGGGGAAGGTAATTTTCTGGTATAATTCTATAAGAATTTCCAGGTTGAAGGGCGATGCAGATTCGGCTTAGGGGATTTGCATCATTTGGTCAATAGATTCGGGCGTAATGCGGAAAAGAATTTCTCCAGAAAAGGAGACGATGGCTCTTTGCTCAGGAAGGTAGTGAGCTTGGAACTTGAGGGCGAATTCTGGAAAAGGGTGAATCTGAAGGAAGAGGTAAAGGGGTAAATTGGACTCCCAGAGCCCGATTTCATTGCTCTGGTCCATGAAAACTTCCTTGAGCCATGACTGAAGGTCTGCGAAATCAAAATCGCACTTTGTATCTGCGATTAAGCGGTCTTTGTTGACCAGTGCGATCCTGTCAAGGTTGATAGGAGGCGAATGAAATGGATTCTCCTCTCCTTCTTCTTGTTTGGACTTTGGTGTCATTACTGCAATAGTACATGAAAGAAAACACAACGTTAGCAGGGTGGTTGTTTGTGGGGGCACTTATTGTAACGGAGGAGAAAACGGGGTAATTCTCTCTGGTGCGATGAGTGGGTAAATGGTGAAAATAGGAAGAAAAAGGGTAGTTTTAATTAAATGGGTGTCCGTTGGGCGCGGGAGAGAGGTCCGCTAGTTAACGGATAGGTTATCCAGTATTAAATGGCCAACGAATCATTTTGATTATGAGATGGCGGGTGACGTGGCGGTTATCAATTGGAGGTAAAGGTCATAGTGAGGGGGCTTTCCACGAGCAAATGGGGGGGAAGGAATGACAACAGTTATGGGACGTGACTATTTCGGGAAAGGTGGATGGTGACGTCTAGAGGTGATGAAGGTCTATCAGATAGTAGGAGATGATGGGACTTGGGGCCATTAGATAGTTGCCTTGTATAAAAAGGGACCCGCCAGAGGAAGAATATCATTCCAGACCCCCCCCTCGGTTAAAAGCAGAATAGTCGGGGGGTCCGAAATATATTTTGAGTTGTTGATCTGCGTGCCTGCTTCTGAGCCGCAGATCTATGCTCTGTTTATGACACATTCCTGACCCCCCCCTCCATTAAAGGCATAACGGACGGGGGGGTCTGTAATCCAATACTGATCGTAGATCTAGGGACTTGATCTTGAGCTGTCCAGATGCGTGTGGGTCTTATCAGTGATTCCGGACCCCCCCCCCCCTCCGTTAAAGATAGAACAGTCGGGGGGGTCCGAAAATACCTGTCCACCGTAGATCTGAGTGCAATCATCTGGACCATTGATACATGATCGGAGCATAATTGAGGGCGCGGAAACATACATGCACCGAGGAAACTTAGGATAAGTGCTTTTTTCATGGTTTTCCTCCAAGGCTTTTTTATGTCAACGCCACCAAGGGTTAGTCAAACAACATTTTAGGTATCCAAATCATGGTGCAACATTGATCATCAAACTGGTTCTTATTGAAATGAAGCAACAAAAAAAATAGCATATATTCTAACCTAGCTTCCTATGACAATTAACCCAGATTAGACTGTTGGGTTAAGAAATTACTCTACCCTAGGGCTATCTGACCAAGATTAGACAGTTTGGCCAGATTTATTCACTAATCTAACCTAGACACTTTGGCTAAGATTAAATTGTTTAGGCAAACTCATTCACTACCCTATCAACATCAATTTAAAAAGAACTTGGCCATGCTTGAAAGGTATGGACCAAGTTACTATTATTGCATGGGGATTTTATTGAAATTCTTTTATGCCCTCTTTTCTTTTTTTCTTTTTCTTTTTCTTTTTTCTTTTTCTTTTTCTTTTCTTTTTTCTTTTTATTTTTCAAATTATTTGCAGAATGAAAAATCATTTGTCAACAAAAACACTAGATACAGATGATATCCCAGTCACCAGTTGATCCTATAACTTATAGGGTGATAACACCTTCCAACCTTTCATTATTTCCAGCATAGATACATATCAAGCTAGGAATGATTGTCTTCGCTACCTTGTATAAATCCATCCATCTATAGGATTTAAATATACAAATAGGTATCAACAAAGGAAAGAGTGTTTCCAACCAGATTCATTTGTATCCATGCATGTCAAAGTGAAAAAATATTTGAGAAACTTTCTCGACAATAGTTCTATAGGGTTTGACAATATAGTTGCTAAATATTGCAATTACAAATAAAATATCATCTTTAATAAACAAATATATACTCCAATATAATGGATATTTATCCATAATATACAAAGGTAAGGAAACCTACAACAATTACCAGCGCGCAAGCAAACTCATAAAAATTACTATTAATTACAAACAATTACTCATAGAAAACAAATAGTTACTAATGAACATATTTCCATTAAAAGAATGTAACGTGTTGAAAAATGAAGTATTTGAAAATGTTGTAGACTATTTGATGACACATTAAGTACAAAAATGATTAAAATTACAAAATTTTTATATACACTGAGTACAAAAATGATTAAGTAATCATTTTCTAAAGTTCTCATAAAAACAAAATAGAACTTATAAATGAAACATATATGATATATGAATTATCATATATGGCCACGTTCTCCTCCATCACTATCTCCTCCAAGTTGGACTATAACACATATGAAATGCATATTAGAGACATAATTGTAAGTACTTGTATTGAAAAAAACTAATAATTACATTTAAATTATAATGCATCTAATCATAGTTACAAATTTTCAGCCATGCTTGATACCTGTGAATCACCAATCGGAACATATTCCAATATGGAAGAAGATTAGCTCATACCCAAGGTCCCCTCATGGTTCCCACACACAGGCACATATAGAACATTTTAAAATAATTTAATGAATACAAATTAAATGATTGGCACTTGAAATCATATTTTTAAACTTTGAAACATGCAATACCTGTGAGATGAAAACCTCTAGAAAACATTTCATGCCTATTGATGATGGTCTCAAATTTAATGATGTATCATTTAACATTCAAGTGAACTACAATTAATGAACATAAAAATTTTGTGTTAGTTCAAAAATTCCAATGATGTGGATCTAATAAAATAATTATCAGGGCCATTATCAAACTTTCAACCATGCCTAATACCTATGAATCACCAATCGAAACATATTCCAAGATGGAAGAAGGTTGTGTCATACCCAAGATCCCCTCTTGGTTCCCCTATAATACATACATACATACATCTGTGTGTGTGTGTGTGTGTGTAATTACATATATAGAACATTTTTAAATAATTTAATGAATACAAATTAAATAATTGACACTTGAAATCATAGTTTTAAACTTTGAAACATGCAATATCTATGATTTTTGAACTTGTGGAAAATCTCCCATGCCTACTGATGATAGTATGAAATTTAATGATGCATCATTTAACATTCGAGTGCATTGGAATTAATGAACATAAAAAAATTGGGTTAGTTCAAAAATTGCAATGATGTGGATCTAATAAAAGAATTATCATCAGATGCAAGAAACATTTACCAATTGTAACATATATCAATCCAATGCCCTCTTCCTCATGCCCGATTAATTATTTCCAACCATTGCACCAAAACTTTGCATAATCTTGTACCTCTTCAAGGCTCATGTGGTCTATCTCATCATCTGTCTTATATAAAAAAACTATCATAGGAATTGGATCGTGCTCTCTGTCAGTTCAAACCAACATCAATACCAACCAAAGATGAATTTAAATTATCAGTGATTTCCTCCCTCATGTCCCAAGCAACTTGTGAAGTGGCCTCCATATCTTAAGGTAGATAAACCACCCTTGGTGGACAAGATACCAAGGGTAGTGGAGGTCTAGGCAATGTTGTATCTTGAAATGCACCTCTTCTATTATATGTTCGACCTTTACCAGCACCATAATATTTGGATGGTAGGTTGGTATAATCAATGTGCATATTCTCAAAAAAATCTACATAGATTAATCTTGAAAAATAATATGGAACATCATCATTCCATGGAAGTATACCATATTCTACCAAGAATCAATCATAAATATGGACAACAATGTGAGGGTGCTTGAAATATTGTACCTTCAACATCAGTCGCTTTGGTCCTTGCTTAAAATTGAACATTGATTTTTCCTACTCTTTTGACACCATTTTCTCTAGTTTAGGCCATTTATGAGGGTCCATCACCCATTTCTTGCGTATTCTCATCAAATCAATAAAACCATTGGTTGTTGGCCCAAGGTTATTATATACATCAATGAAGTTCCCTAAATAATGCAAAACAATCTTCACACTATGTTTTCTCTCTATAGAGAGATCCATTTGCTCAAGATCATGCTTCAACTTTTCATGGTGTCTTGTGCAATGTTGAAGGATCATTTCTTCAATGTCATCTTCCCAAGGAAGCTTCTCGTCAATGTCCAAGGGATAGGTGGTGATAGGGGTGTAGTATTCATTTTGTTGAGAATACTCTCCTTGTTCACCTTCACCCTCACCCTCCACATGAAATTCACCTTCTGGTTCATTATTGTCCCCAGCAAAATCCCAATCCTCTACACATTTATAAACAATTGTATATATTTAGGACAATGCACAATGAAATATATACACATGTCCATATGCACAAGTGATTTATATAAAACATAAAAATATAAAAGAAATTTATCGTCCATAGGTTGTTGATGTGATTAGGGTTGTTTTACATTGGTCAACATAGGAAACTCTTCCCCATAAAATGTATCCACAAAACCACTAGTATAAAAGGATTGAAATGATCCATCACGTAATGGATCAAATTGAGCACCACCTCGATATGTATTTTCACTCTCTCATGATTCTCTTCTCGTGATCTACTAATGATGCATCTGAAAATAAATTTATGAAGTACAATTAATTTTATCAATTTCAACATATATGCATGCACAATTTAACATGTGCATATAAACATACATGTACCTTGATCTCTAGCCTGACTAGATCTAGATGAATTTGATCATCAACTAGGTTGACTAGATCTCCTTGTTTTACTAGACTCTCTTGCATGATTAGTTTCCCCTGCCTGACTAGGGTTCCCTGTTGAACTAGGGGTCCCTCTAGTGCTTTCATTGGATATACTAGAGCATTTGTGAGGCATAATTGGAGAATCACATTGCTACAACTCATCTTGATCCATATATATATACATATTATATGTGTACCAATATGCAAATTGAAAATATTTTAATACATCAATTCACAATATTTTAATACGTCATATAAAAAATTATATTTCTTCCACATCATAAGAAAAATTTTCATTAAAGTACGAAGTTTAAGTGCATGCATATCCATTGA
This sequence comes from Picea engelmannii, assembly GCA_009831015.1. Lineage (NCBI taxonomy): Eukaryota > Viridiplantae > Streptophyta > Pinopsida > Pinales > Pinaceae > Picea > Picea engelmannii. The sequence continues at coordinate 222,723 of ML790672.1, read as the reverse complement.
GTTTTGGTCTATATGTGGAAAAGGAATTTTTCCATGTTAATGACCCAAGTTCAAACCTCGATGGGAATAGAGAGTTAAAATTAAGTTGTTAACCAAATTTAATGATGTTCCATCATCTCGACAATGGAGAGTCTAAAAAGGCATCACAATTTGACCATGATAAAAGTAGTGTTTTTCCATGATAAACATAGTTAATCTCTCTTATGCCACAAAAACATAGATCTATAGGATAATGTTGAGCAATGAAAAGGAATGGTGGAGGAAGGCTCTTCACAGAAACACATTTCCTCTCAAGTGACTAAAGAAGATGCTTGGATTGTACGAGCCAAAATAATCAAAACAATGTCATTCTTAGTCTCATGGTTATTCATATTTAAATTCCAAAGTGTCAATCCCAATTCTTAGTTTCGTGGCTATTCTTAGTATATTAAGAAAGTTATAGAGCCTAAAACTTTGACGAGTTGTATAAGAAAGTGCATGTTTCCATTTGAGCAGACCTATCAATCAAACACACTGAGAAACATCTTTGTAAAGTTCAAAAGCTTTACTTGATAATGAAACTAACCTATGAAGAGATAAAGGAAAAATTAATTACTCGATTGAATGCTTTGAATGTCAATGTTGATGAAGAGAATGATGAATAAATTATTAATTTATTGGATCAACTATTTGTTTTTCTCTTCCTTTTTGGTGAATTGTAGAACTTTCCAAAAAGGGGATGCTTGGTGGTGGAAGCCTTTTTTGGAATATTAAGAATACTTTGAAACCAAAGGTGTATATGTGGTTAGTTTTGAGAAATGAACAACTAACATAGAACATAGGTATATGCCACACTTTCAATGTGCATCTCAAATTAGATCAATATGTGAAGTCATTAAAATCTGCTCAAAGGTTCAAAAAACCAAGATTATGAATCATTCTCTATTGAATAATCAGGATGATAGGTGAATTCACATGGTACTATCTAAGAGAAATTATTTGTATGTGTCACAATGGGTAATTTATTTATGAGTACAATTCTTGTCATTTTAATTTCAAAGTAGGATAATGTGGCAAGTAGGGGGTATTCTAAAATGTACTTTGATTTGATGGATTTGAAGCTCTTATTGAAGTTGGTAGCAAATAAGGATCTGGATCTCTAAAAATTGTAGGTGTTTGGGTACTTTAATGTGGTAGTAAATTGGATAAGTAGATTTAAGTGTTGGTGTTGATGAAGAGAATGATGAGTAAATTATTAAATTTATTGGATCAACATAGTTTGTTTCAAGGATGAGTAAGAAAAGAACCAAATCATTGGCACATTATTAAACTCATCCATTGGTAGTAGTAATGTGAAGGAATGGTCACATTCTAGGCTATTTATTTAAATGGAGTATGCCAACATTGAGTATAGTTCAACCTAATTTATTTTCAAAAAAATAATCATATCTTTCTAGTAATGTTAGGAACTCTGACCTAATATAGACCTTACTATTCGTTATATCCCAAACAATTACGAGGTTAAGTATAGGGGAGTGGACTTGACCATAATTTCATGGAAGTTCCCACTAGGAGTTCCATTCTCATAGATGTCATGAGTAGTTAAGGAAAAATTAAAAGGACAACATAACTTACCAAGCCTCTAATTCTTCATTGATTAACTTATAAAATTATTACAACTTAGAAATTAAAGTTAGGGCTGGTAGATGAGGTGCAACATTATAGAATATTACCTTGATTATGAAAATATATTACATTAGGTGTATGGGAGTAAACAAAGCACCAATATGGTAATATTGAGCTATAAATTTGTGCAATTGTCAATTTAGCATTAATGATTTTAAACTTCTTATCCTACCACATAAATTTTTCATCAAATTTGATTAAAAGGAAATCAAAGGGTTCCTAATCAAGAATATTAACCCAACACTCAATAAGCATGGAAAGCTTATGAGATTGCATAGTTTCATAAAAACATTTGATTATGTAGTTGAGAATAGCCAAGGAAAGGATAATTCCCTTATCAATCAATGGAGATGATCTTTGATATCCTATTCCATAATGCATAAAGGTGAATGTTCTCATTCAAAAGATGAATTATAGTGCTCAAAACTAAAAATGTTGTGGGATCATCTTCTGAGACTTAATAGAGGACTTATGTATCCCATTATCCAGTAAATCTAGTTTAGGTGTGACTGAGAATACTACACCAGCAGAGCCATTATAGGAATTAGTTGATAAAATCACCCAATAACCTACTATCATAAAAAATATCATGTAATGGAACCGAGGTCAAAGTGGGTCTATGATTTATATCAAGGATGGGTTGTAGTCAAACATATATGGATATTTTTGCATAAGACTATGGGCATATCATGATTTTAATAAATGCCCACCTAGTTAGAGACATTGATTTCAAACTTAATGACTCAGGAATACCAAGTGGGTAGTGGAATATTTTAATCCACCATGTGGCTAGCAATGATGTAATACACATATCCTATATATGCCCAAGCCAACATATGAGAAACTACCAAAACCTCTAGGTGGAGACCATTAGGTTTCATTCATCTTCATATTTCTTGTGTGGATTGTGGTTGATTAGTTATCACCTCCTCCTACAGATGGAATTGTTGATATTCTTAGTCAATGTTTAGTGAAAACACCTAAAATTCATGATGAGTAGAAGGTAGGCATGGTAAGTTGGTCAATCCTTGGTTGAAGGATCCTAAGCTATGATATGTTTCCCCCAATTGTAGCATCAACATGGTGATTTACTTCTGCAATGTCCTTGCAATGTAACACTTTGATATGAGCTTGTTTAACCAATCCAACTTTGTCACTAGTACCTTTGGAAAAAACTCTATATATGTGTTTAGAGTAGATAACATCCTCATCATTTACAAAGGAAAATTTTCCATCATAGATAACCAAGGTAGATTTACATTACCTAAAATTTTGATAAAATAAATTTACAATGAAACTACTTCTAAAGCCTTATTTACCATTGGTGTAAGACAATCAAAGGTAGACTTAGTTACTACATGCTTCAACATCACTCTAGTTTTCCTACCATTTATAACAAAACAAGAATGTTGACAATGGGTTTCAAAGGCGTGACATACCTGTATTTTAAAAATATATATGAATTTTGCTGAAATTAAATAAAATCACTGTTGCAAAAGCACTCCAATAAAATAGAAGAAATATGTTGTTATTTCTGAAATTCATAACAGTTATAGATCATCCATAAAATGCATAATTTAGGCTTCAATCTCATTCAGGCTCAAATCATCATAGGAATAACATCATAACAGTCCACTCCCTGACTCGATCTGGAGTCCAAGAGGTTTCATCGATGCCTCAACATCCTCAATGTCTAGAGTCATGCACACTTAGGATAACCCAATCAATAACACTCATCTATGTAAATACAACAAAATATCATATCATCAAATCCACAATATCTCATAATCATAATCAAAACAACCAATAGTATAATGACCTGGATCACTTGCCCGCAAGTGTCCTCAAAGAATAATTTCTCTCAGTGCACTCAAGAGCAGGATATTACATACCTCTTGTTTTAAACTTTGTCTTGAAGTTTCACAGTATGTAAGTGCCGAAATAAATTGTATCCGAATGTCATAGGTCTAGCTATCAAACAAAAATGGAAATTACTGACGCATATCATATGCGTCCTCCCAGGTCCTCGAGCATGGACTATAGTTGTCCCACTGGACCTTGACCTGATCTACTGTTTGACGTCATAGCTGTCAAATGCGATGGTCTAGGATGCGGATTGGCTCCGCCGTGAGAGAACCCTTGTCTGATACTTGCAAGGTACTCGTGTCAATAACATGTGTAGGATTACTAACATAATGTCTCAAAGCAGATACGTGAAAAACATCGTGCATATGCCTCAAAGAATCAGGCAAGTCTAGTCGATAGGAAACAGGCCTCTTCTTTTCCACAATCTCGAAAGGTCCCATGAACCTAGGAGAGAGTTTAACACCCTTTCCAAACTTGATTGAAATCTTATGCAGTTTCACCTGCAAAAAGACTCGATCACCAACTTCATAACTATGATCGATGTGATGCACATAGGCATAATTCTTCTGTCAATCATGTGCTTCCTTGATCCTTTGTCTTATTGTTTGCATTTAATATTCCATTTCTTGGATCTCTTCTAGTCCCACCAAGACCCTATCCTCAATTTGATCCCAACTCAAAGGAATCTGACATGGTCGCCCGTAAAGAAACTCGAAAGGCACCATCTTTTTGGTGCTTTGATAACTATTGTTGTATGAAAACTCTACCAGTGGAAAGAACTCTTCCCAAAACTTTTGTTGGTCCATAACATACATACACAACATATCCTCCAAGATTTGGTTTGTTCTTTCGGTTTTCCCATCTGTCTCCAGGTGATATATTGTACTAAAGTTAAGTTGGGTTCCCAAGGCCTCTTGGAAACTAGTCCATAATCGTCCTGTAAACACCAATCCTCTATCATATATAATCCTCTTAGGCATGCCATGCAGCCTCACAATCTCACTGATGATAACTCTAGCTATGTGAAGTGCCTCATACGTCATACGCAGAAGAATTAAATGATCACTCTTCATCAAAGTGTCGACTATTACAAAATCAAGTCATGTCTCCTTTCCGTCAGTGGCAATACAACAATGAAATCCATCGAAATGACCTCCCATTTCGATTTTGGAATAGCGTGCGGCTGTAGTAATCCTTTCGGATGTCTATGTTCAACCTTCACCTACTAACATTCTAGACATCTTGCCACGTAGTTGACTACGTCTACCTTCATTCATTTCCATAAGAATAAGGGTTTAAGGTCTGCCCTCATCTTTGTGACTCCAGGATGAGCCATGTACACTGCTCTATGACCCTCGCTTAGGATCAAACTTCTCAAATCCTCATTGGGCGGTATGTAAATTCAATTTTTAAATCTCAAAAATCCATCGTTGTCCATAGTAAATCCCTCAAATTTTGGTACCATCATTGTATTTTTTCTGATAAAATCCTTGACCTCCTTGTACCATTCATCGTCGTGTTGTAAAGTTAGAATATTTTTATGTAGATTCATATGAAGAAGCATCACCAAAAATATGTGTGGTCTCTGACTCAACGCATCTACCACTCTGTTCATTGTTCCTCTTATGTAAGAAATCTCGAAATTGTACTCTCTAATCAATTCCGAACAACGTCGTTGTTGCGCATTCAAGTCGCTTTGTGTAAAGCTATGTTGTAGTCCACAGTGGTCCATTTTTAGTTCAAATTTTTGTCTAATAAGGTAGTGTCTCCAAAATCTCAAGGCATAAACAATGGCTAACAACTTCAACTCGGGCATCGCATAGTTCTCCTCATTCCTTCTCAACTTTCTCGATATGTAAGCAATCACTCGACAGTCTTGCATCAAGACTCCACCTAATCCTTCTTGGATGCGTCAGTGCATACCAAGAAGTCCGCGTCCATGTCAAGGACCTTTAGTATCGATCTTTTGTCAATAGCTCTTGGAGCCTCCAAAATGCTTCCGTGCATTTCTCGGTCCAAACAAACTTCTTGTCCTTCTTCTGCAATTTTTTCATCAGATTTGATATCTTCGAAAAACCCTCAACGAACCGTCGATAGTATCGCGCTAAACCCATGAAATTACGCACTTCAGGGGCATTCGTCAACATAGGAAATTCCATAATATCCTCGACCTTTGCTAGATCCACAAAGATACCTTTGCCAAAGATGACATGCCCTAAGTAGTGTATCGTCAATTGATAAAATGAGCATTTTGATAGCTTCCCAAACAATTTGTTCTCTCGTAGACACTGTAGCACCAAGTGCAAGTGCTCATCATGCTCCTCCATCTTCTGAGATTAATTCAAAATATCGTCAATGAATACTTGGACAAACCTATCCAAGTATTCGCGAAACACCCAATGCAATAAACTCATAAATACCCCTGGGGAGATTGTCATTCCAAATGGGAAAATGATAAACTTGTAATGTCCAAACCTCGTCTTAAAGGCGGTCTTAGGGATGTCATCCTCCTTGATCCGTAACTGGTGATACCCTGATCTCAATTCGATATTTGAAAACACCATTGCGCCTTTCATCTGATCAAAAAGATCATTAATCCTTGGCAACGGATACTGATTTTTGATCGTTTCCTTTTCATTGATGGTAGTCAATGCAGAGTCTCCATGACCCATCCTTCTTCTATATGAAAATAATAGGCACATCCCACGGTGACACTCTTGGATGTATGCTTCCTAGTTCCAACAACTCCTTCAGTTGCATTTTCAACTCTTGCAACTCTAGGGTCAACATCTGATAAGGCATTATTTCTATCGGTTAAATCCCTGGTTTTAGGTCTATGGTAAATTCCAATTATCTCTCAGGCCACATCCCAGGCACTCCTCAGGGAAGACGTCTTCAAATTCTCGCACCACTAGAAGGTTTTCTGGACCTTCCGCTACTCCCTTCTCGTTTAACGCAAAGATCACATAAATCTTACATCCCTTGCACATTCTCTTGCATAGTTGCAAGGAAGAGATGAGCCTCATGGAAACTCCCTGGTTCCGACCTACAATCATGCATCTCTGTCCTTCATCATCGATCGAGATAAACCATTTTGTCTTACAGTTGAGTATCGCCTCATGTGATTCCAATCAGTCCATATACCTGATCACGACATCATAAGAACCTAAGGTTGTGACGTATAGGTTGGACCTAGTGACAAACTATCCCAGGTTAAGGATACATCACATAACCTTCCCACTAACCTTCTGTTTAGCTCCCGAAGCCATTTCTACAAATCTAAACTCTTCCTATTTGACTACCTTTACCTTAATTCTTTTTAGCGCTGCACCAAAAATAAAACTCTCGGTAGCACCTGGATCTATCAAAACGATAAGGGTCTGGTCAGGGATGGTATCTGACGTCCTGAGCACAGTCGACTGGTTCTCTGCCTAGTGGTTATTCACTGCTGCATGGATCCGATGGGCCTTTCCCCAATCTCCCACGGTAGTGGGTTCGACTGATCTAGATGCCCTAGTCATCTCCCGTGGGCAGTCATGCTGTAATGTGGATCTCCACATGTCCAACACCCTTTCTTTGGTGCAGTACTCCTGGTACTTGAAGTAGAAGCTAAAGGCCCACCAGCCTGGAAACTGGTTTTTGCTGCTAGACAGGCCTAAAATGATACTGTTGGTGTTGTGATCCTTGGTAAGGATTCCACTACTGAGGCATTGGTCATCGAGGTGTAGTGAAAGTTGATCCTCTCTAGAAGCCACGATATCCTGGTGAATGTCTAGTTGGCGTCTAATGTTGATGTGCACCATATGATGCTTGTCTTGTTGGTCTCGCTAGAGTCCTGCTCTGACCCCCAGTGATAAGCTCCTCCTCTGCTATGAGGGCCTTCTGGACAACATCATTCAAAGTTTGAGGCATCATAATCCTAACCCTTCCACGAATTCTGACATTAAGTCCAAACACAAACCCGTTGACCTTAATTTTCTCGGTATTTAGGTGCGGAGCATATTGAAGCAGCTCCATAAAACGAGCCTTTTACTTGGGCACCGTATGACTACCCTATCGCAAGGCATTTAACTCATTGAGATGACACTTAATGAATTCCTCAAAAATATACCTCTCTCGGAACCGTTCCTTGAACAATTCCCATGACACGTCTTCGACTTCCATGTTCAATGCGGTAGGAGCGTCTTTCACCATATAATGATCCATATCACTTGCCCGCAAGTGTCCTCAAATAATAATTTCTCTCAGTGCATGCAAGAGCGATATGTTACATACCTCTTGTTTTAAACTTCTTTATAAAGTTTCACAGTATGTAAGTGCCGAAATAAAATGTGTCCGAATATCATAGGTCTAGCTATCAAACAAAAATGGAAATTGCTGACGCATATCATATGCGTCCTCCCAAGTCGTCAAGTGTGGACTATAGTTGTTCCACTGGACCTTGACCTGATCTACTGTTTGACATCATAGCTGTCAAATGCGATGGTCCAAGATGCGGATTGGCTCCGCCGTGAGAGCGTCCTCGTCCGATACCTGCAAGGTACTCATGTCAATAACATGTGTAGGATTACTAACATAATGTCTCAAAGAAGATACATGAAAAACATCGTGCATATGCCTCAAAGAATCAGGCAAGTCTAGTCGATAAGACACGGGTCCCTTCTTTTCAACAATCTTGAAAGGTCCCAAAAACCTAGGAGATATTTTAACACCCTTTCCAAACTTGATTGAACTCTTATGCGGTTTCACCCACAAGAAGACTTGATCACCAACTTCATAACTATGATCGACACGATGCACATCGACATAATTCTTCTGTCAATCCTGCGCTTCCTTGATCCTTTGTCTTATTGTTTGCATTTGATATTCTATTTCTTGGATGACTTCTGGTCCCACCAGGACCCTATCCTCAAGCCGATCCCAACTTAAAGGAATTCAACATGGTCGCCCGTAAAGAAACTCGAAAGGCGTCATCTTAATGGTGCTTTGATAACTATTGTTGTATGAAAACTCTACCAGTGGAAAGAACTCTTCCCAACGCTTTTGTTGGTCCATAACATAGATACACAACATATCCTCCAAGATTTGGTTTGTTCTTTTGGTTTTCCCATCTGTCTTCAGGTGATACACGGTACTAAAGTTAAGTTGGGTTCCCAATGCCTCTTGGAAACTAGTCCATAATCGTCATGTAAACACCAATCCTCTATCAGATATAATCCTCTTAGGCATTCCATGCAACCTCACAATCTCACTGATGATAACTCTAGCTATGTCAGGTGCCTCATACATCATACGCACAAGAATAAAATGATCACTCTTCATCAAAGTGTTGACTATTACAAAATCGAGTCGTGTCTCCTTTTCGTCAGTGGCAATACAACAATGAAATCCATCGAAATGACCTCCCATTTCGATTTTGGAATAACATGCAGCTGTAGTAATCCTTTCGGATGTCTATGTTAAACTTTCACTTGCTAACATTATAGACCTTGTCATACCATCATCATCCCTTACAACAATCAAATCCAGCCCAAGGACTTGTTCTTGCCTTTGGAGGTTAGACTCCAAGGGCGCGGGAATTTCTGGAGGCGTCGCACCTCCTTACACGAAACCTCGTTGCGAACCTTTGTGGCGTCCTCTAATTGATATAACCACATGGATACGTTAAAATTTTAATTAGCGCTAGGTTATTACTCAAGGGTTTATTGTAGTGGAAAGCATGGCGATCCATAGTTGCAGTGTTGAACTCGCTCTGATACCATATGTAATGGCCCCGACTGCTACGACACAAAATCGATACACAACAGGTAATTTTTTTTGTTATTATTATTATTATTATTATCCTTTTTGGAGAGCAAAGGAAATGAACAAATCCTAGTAACCTGAATCGACGAAATCATAAAGAAACACGACGCAAGGTAATCGTGTCCCCCGCTACTCATTACTGAAATAAATAACAACACAATCAAGAGTCAATGAAGAATAGCGACACCTAACAAGGAAAGGAATATTAGCTCGTCAATCTTGGAGCGATAAGACAATGCTCAAATAGATAATGAAATAAAGTGACATAAGGTTAACTACTTGCGAGAGTCCACAGTCCATAATTTCAATCGATAGCTTACTTGATTAATAAGAAGGTTCTAGACTTAAAGTATTAAGATGAGGGACTTTAATCTTGTACAAAAGTGAAAAGAATTGTCAACTTGCATATCTACGCAATGAAATAACTATGAAGGGATCAAACCTTGAGGTTGTCAATGTAGTTTTGTCCCAATATTCTAAAATCAAGGTACTTAACCAACAAGGATCACATAAATGTTCTTGTGTTAACCACGATGTTTATAAGGATACCCATGTAATGTGTCCAATCTTGACCATGACATTGTTAGGATACTTATGCCATTGCCCAAACAATAGTAACATTTTATAAGCAAAAACAAGAATCTCTTTTATAGATGCCCTTCCTTAAATTTCCAATACATCCACATCTTTTATAAGGTGACTTATACATATGTTCCGTACCGACCCCTACATTAAAAACCATGCAATGTACTTACTAAAATTTGTAATCAACAAGGCTACTTATTTAATTATGAAATTAACCACATTTAAGACTTAATAAATGTTCAAGGGTTGGCAAGACTTGACTAATACCATTTAGAATTGAACGCAAAATATACCTGTATCAAGGTTAAATGAAACCACCACCATTAATAAATCTGTGGGAATTTATTATGAATTAAGCAAACAAGAAAATTTTGCAGTCTCTTATGCACGTAATTAACGAGCGACATACTCATTTGACCATAGCAAAATTGGATGCGCAATGGAATCATCGATCCATTCCTTATCTAGAAAACCTCACAAGTAGATTGCTCCATGCGTTCGATTGAAATTATGGACTGTGGACTCTCGCAAGTAGTTAAGCTTGTGTCACTTTATTTCCTTATATATTTAAGCGTTGTCTTATCGCTCCAAGCTTGACGAGCTAATCTTCCTTGCCTTGTTAGGTCTCATTATTCTTAATTGACTCTTGATTGTGTTGTTATTTATTTTAGTAATGAGTAGCGGGCGACGCGATTACCTTGCATTGTGTTTCTTTATGATGTCGTTGAGTCAGGTTTCTAGGATTTGTTCATTGCCTTTTCTCTCCAAAAAGGATAATAATAATAATAATA
>ML790672.1:177884-211820 GCA_009831015.1 Picea engelmannii | reverse complement strand
TTTTTTGCACCATTGAACAACTTGATCAACAAATCCAAATCGATTGACATAATGGTTCATTTGATACCTTTGAGGTGATTGTTTTACACATGCCCCTACACCACCATGCTCTCCTTTCCCATGACCAGTCTTAAAGAAATTGCAACAATGTTTAATGTTTGATTTCTTATGAAGATGACACAACCAATAGAATGATTGTGAAGATTTGAATTGACCTATACATCTATCTGACCATATCCAATGTTGAACATATTCGATCCCACAGGCTTTCAAGGAATCATATGAGTTATCAAAAAAATGTTGTACATAATGAATATCGTGTGTATGACCATCACTTATATAAAAGTGATATTATTTAATGACATGCTAATTCTCATTGGTGCTTTCTTGCTATAAACACTTTGTTGAGCATGTCTATATAGAACGTGGACAAGTATAGACACTTGATTGGAATGATAATACACTTTGTATTTATTTTTGTGCAACAAATGTATAATTCTATGCAAAATCAACTACTTAGAAAATCATCCTAGGTGGAAAAACTTCACGGGATTGTTTGAATTGTAGGTGTTTCCATCGAGCTCTATGTGAATGCTTGGTGTATTTATAAATTTAGTTTTCAAACTTTTTCAAAAAATATATCACAGAGATTTTATCCTCTTGCAAATCAATCCTTTTGGAAATAACATTTGAATAATTTGGACCAATAAAATTGATATATTCATATTTCTTCTAATTCACTGTTATATTGGACGGTAACATCCTCCTCTTGTGAGCACATGTTATCGACTTATTCTTTGAGGACTCTTGCATGCAAGTGATCCGGTTATAGTACATGGTTATTTGTTTCTCTTATGGATTTTTATGATGATGTTGATGGTTGTGATTTAATGTTATTTGATATATATGTATTGACAAATGCTATTGACGAGTTCTCCTTGAGTGTGCAAGACACTTAACAGATTGTGGATGCCGATGGCATCGATGGACCTTCTTGGACTCTGGATTGAGTTAGGGAGTGCATTGTATTGGTTTGAGTTTTTCATTTATGCATATGTGACATATGATCGATTATAGTATGATTTTGTATATGGATTATTGACAATGTTTCATTGATGGATGCAGGCTGACGAATGCTTGCTAATCTGACTCACATAAGGAGTAAAGGGGCCATGCACATAAAATAGATATTGAGGGATAGGTGTGGAAACATCTCTGTCATATCCTACTAGCATTCCCTCCATGACTCAAATTGCAGGTTAACGATTACCTAGTTTGATAGGTCCACAATGTCATCAGGGAAAACTGGGACAGTCGCTCATGAAGATTCTAAGGGGCACACAATAAGGCAGAGTCCTTATTCCTTATAAGCCTTTAGTCTCTCACAAATTTGTCTGAATGGAGTATTAACTCCAAGGGTTAAAAAACTATCAAAATTAGTCAAAAGGTGAGTGGAACCCTTGGAGCACAGAGTACGTATTGAAGGGCATGTCACGTAAACGAAACTTGATTCAATGAATCTAGGTGGTCTAGAAAAACTTGAAAGAATAATTATAAACCTTGCAAATATTTGGCATTTTACGGATTTAATTAATTAACTAAAGATTGAATTTATTAATTAAGAATCCCAATAAAAGTCTATGCCTATTCAAAAAGTGGGGGGGGAGAAAAAATAAACCTAAGTCTAAGTTTGGTAAGAAGACTAAAACTAAATTAAAAATTAAATTAAAAAAAAAAGAATGAAGTAAATCAAATTAAGAATGAAAAAAATGTGAAATATATCTAAAGATTTGATATAAGGTAGACGTGTTCAAGAAAATATTAAAAGGGAGTTTTAAATTAAGAAACAAATAAAGATGAGAGAATAGGGTAAGCGTAGAAAAGAATCTAGAGTCTATCTACCACTAGTTTAACGAGAAGAATACTCCTATTTTAAATGAGAATACAGGGAATAAAGAGGCAACTAGGAGTGATTTAAGGAGCACATTTAGGAAATGTGAGAGAAATTGACTTTTAATTAAAATATAAGATGTAAATACTTGTGCAACTTGGGGAGAGGGTGACAAGTGTAAGGGGGGAATAATTCTAATTTATTTAATTAAAGAACAATTTAACTAAGGAAATCCCTATAAAGAAAATGGTCAAGATGGGAAAGAGAGGACACTCGTTATTGGTAATGTTATGATGCCGAATTATTTTTGACTGGTTTTACTTGTGAGAATTGGGTTACATATCTTGAGATAGAGTGGTGGCTTTATCTTGCAAGGCAAGTTGGGAGCTAGAGTATTTCTAGTTTGCGTGTGAGTGGCCCCTTTGCAGATCGGGGGGATAAGGCGGAAGAAAAGTACCCCTAGTGTTGGATGGGAGGTGTTGGTGAAATCTCAACGATTAGGAAGCGGAAGAAGGAAGGGAACACCATTTGACGAATATCATCATCAAGCCTATCTTCGTCAGTTATGGTACTTACATTTCGAGTGTTGATTGTTTAGACTAAATGTATATTGAAGTTTTGAATCTCGCCATGGAATTGTGATGGAAAAAGAAAAATAATGTAAAGGTTGGTCTATTTATTGATGGATTTTGTGGAATCTAGGATTGATAAATGGCTGGTGGTAAAGGTTTATATATGCTACCAATACATTCTTACTGTTCGATGTCTTTAACATGTGATTCTGAATTTAAGTTAGCATTCTTTTATAGTTGCGATTATGATGCCAATAAAATCTTATTGTTCGTTGTCTTTAACATGAAACTCAGAATTTAAGTTAGAAATCTTTTTATAGTTGCATTAGTGCTCTGTATATAGAATCTGTAGTGGGGATTGTTGAAATAATTAGATCACTGCGATGGATATTGTTTTCAAGGTACCATTACCAGAGCACATCCGTCTTCAATGGACAGAGTGTAGGAAGGTGTAATGATTGTGATGAATGATTCATGACATGAATGGGCTTGCATATATTGAATACAGATAAATGAATATTGATGCATACTGAATATACACGTCAGGAGGTGAGGCAACGTGAAGGTTCAAGGTGTTTCCGTGAGATCAGCGGTAGCAGCAAGAAGCGAAAATTATTGAAGAACCCAAATCCACAGAGGGTGACATATCTCTCGCAGAGTTTTATACCCGAGACATATTTGGAGAATAGTAGTGCGCAATTGCATGGTATTTTAATTGCCCTCGGAGAAAGTGCAAGCCCTCTGGAAAATGCTAAATTGATTAATAATGAGAGCAAAAGACAGGGAGCTTCAACTGCATTATCATCCCAGAATAAAATGGTGAGATCCAGTTCAAAGAGTAAGGATTCTTCTTCACCTTCTTTAATGGTTTTACCCACTGTTGGAGCCTATGGCGTCCGATGCGTGAAATGATTAAAATGGAGATTCATCCCAAGCAAGGAACAATATGAAGCTATTCAAAATAGGGCTTCTGAAGATCCCGGGGTTTGTAACAAGGCCTTTGCCTGGCGCTTGAATGCTTCCTGTGATAACCCAATTGACCTCTCACCAGATATGACTCTTCTATGAATAATTGACAAGCCAAACATAGCTCTCTCTCCCACAGGCTGGGAGTGGTTGCTCTCCCTCAGAGAAAGAGAGACCTGCAAGTTTGCAGACGTGTACTATATTTCTCCATGCGAAATTTTTTTTTGGGGTCCAGGTTTGATGTTGAGAAATTCTTGGAAGACAATCCTCAATACGACAAGGAAGGGGTAAACATTTCACAGTTCAATTATCATATCCCCCGACCACTTCATGACACCTATTTGAGAAAACGCACGGCCTCAGAGGCTCAGAACCAAGGAAACACTCGCCAAAACGCCAAAATCAAAATCTCTTCCCATGAGGAAAAATAGCTCTCCTCTCGGCATATGACTTTGTCATCAAAGTTGCAATAAAGCACTTTCTTGCTTGTGGTTTTCAGATCAAACTAACTTTCTTATTCATTTTTTCCAAAATTAATAGTACCTTCCAAAAGAGGCTATTTATATTCTTTTAATTTATCATATAAATCATGAGAAGAATAATTATAATAAGTGAACCTTTCATTATTATAATTATTGGATATATTAAACATATGGATATAAGTGCAAATCTCTAATCGTGGTTCATGCTAATTTGAATTATAGGATCTCGAGGTGTATCGAGGTGTAGTTGGTAAGTGTAATTAATCTGATTATATGTTGTCGATGCACTATAATTGAATATATTATAACATTGGTAGAATTACTTTATATTGCAGAGTAATGGAAAACTATAGTACTAGTGATGAATTTGATGTATATGTTGCAAAATTGTCCTTGTTATATGCAAATTGATTATAGGATTATAAATTTTAATTATGATGGTTATGTTTCAATTAGAAGTTTATTGATCCACCTAATTTAGTCGTTCATACTAGGATGGCATTGCAAATAATTATATTATACTATATTGAATTGTTCGATTCTTGAGCAAGAGTTTTATTTCTAAATTATTGATGTTGAAATTCTAGGATATATGGTTATAGTAGGATTGGGTAAGGGAATTAGATACCTCCATGTTCCTCAGAACAATCACCAGTCCTGAGACCTTAAATGGTCAAAATAAATCAGATGAATCCTGGACTCGAGCATTTCTTACGTGTCTTGGAGGTCCTAACCATGTAGGATAGGTTGGGTGGGTAGTTTCCTTATGATATAAGTTGATTGATTGATAATGATGTTGCTTTCAGATGAACTTGATGAATTTTCTTATGTAGTGATTAATATATGAGGTGTCGCTATTAATTTGTTGATGCATTGATGATGTGTTGTTATTAATTAGGATGATGTGTCGATGGTGTGGTTGTTCATTATGTGGTGACGTTCTAATTTCCTAATGCAAAAAAAACAAAAACAAATATTTACCTTTTGTACATTTCTTTATTGTTGTAACAATAAGATCGTTACATATGGCATCAGAGTGGTTCAACCCTGCGAATTAAACTGTTATGCCTTCCCTTGTGTTAAACTTATGACTTAGACATTATCGCTAATTAAAGTTGAATTTTTCCATGCAAGTAATCATGGTTAGAGGAAGCCGTGGAGGTAGATGACGTGGGGCTAGGGGAAGAGGTGTGACGCCTCCAGTAGCATCCACACCAGAGGGGTCTAACCCCCAAGGAGAAGAACAAGTCATTGGGAAGGAGCAGGTTGCTGTGGGATATGTGGTTGGTTTGACGAGGTCCTTTTAGAGGATTTCAGAGGCCTTGATTAACCGACTAGATAGAGATAAGGCAAGAGCGTATGTACCCAATGAGGGTTCACAGTGCGCTCTAGTTGGCAATGGTAGCATTCACAGAGAACTCAAGAAGGTGAAGTTTCCCAAGTTCACGGGTACCACAGACGACTTAGCCGTCGAGGCATGGTTGGAGAACATGGAGATGTGCTTTGCACTTCGTGACTACACCTCCAATATGAAGGTTCGCATGGCAATATTTTAGCTAAAGAAGAGTTTTTTTTTATGGTGGAAGACGCTCCTATCTCAACTAAACATGGCCATCAAAGACGTGTCATGAAAACTATTTGAGGAGATGTTCTGGGAGAGGTATTTGTTAGAGGAATTCATTAAGCATGAACTCAATGATTTCAATGCCTTATGACAGGGTGGTCATACGGTGTCGGAGTATGAGGCCAGATTTATGGAGCTACTTTAGTATGCTCCACATATGAACACAAAGAAGCTAAAGGTCAACAAGTTTGTGTTCAGACATAACTTCAACATTCGTTTTAAGGTGATGATCCTAATTCCTCATACGTTGCATGATGAAGTCCAGAAGGCCCTCATAGCTGAGTAAGAGCTGACCAACAGGGGTCAGGGTAGGACTCTTGCAAGACCGACTGGACATACGACCTCATGAGCACAATAACATCAGACACTAGCTAGACAAGCATCAGGGTAATGATATACGTCTAGAGGATCCATTTTCACAACACCACAACGATCGATTCCTCAATAAAGGAATCGCTAGAGGGGACCCCCATATCAGCAACAACGTTGCTCGCAACATCAACAGTTTAGACCTGTTCAACAGAAAAGACCAGGATTTCAGGCTGGTAGGCCAACAAATTCTACTTCAAGGACGAAGAGTACTAGACCGAAGACTGGATGTTGGACATGTGGAGAGCCACATTACGAGCGAGACTGTCTGATTAAGAGGGCCAGAGCATCCAGGTCAACAAGACACACTACAATTGGAGATTTGGGCAAGGCCCACATGATTAATGCAACAGTGAATAACCGACAGGACAAATACCAGTCCACTATGCTCGAGACGTCAAGTACAATCGCCGACCAAAATTTTAGTATTTTGATAGATCCATGTGCTACAAAGATCTTTATATATAGTGAAACTCTAAAGAGAATTAAGGTAAAGGCAGTCGATCAAGACAAATTTAGATACATAGAAATGGATTCAGATGCCAAACAGAAGGTTGGAGGAAAGGTTATGGACTGTCACATTAACTTGGGATATTTTGTAAGGAAGGCCAACCTATATGTCATGATCTTAGGATCTTATGACATAGTGATCAATATGTATTGGTTGGAGTCACTTGATGCAATAGTCAACTATAAGAATAAACAGATGAACTTGACAAATGATATGGGACAAAGAAGAGTGATTGTAGGAAGAAACCAGGGAGTGTCCTTAAGATTCATTTCTTCCCTACATCTACAAAAGAGCATGTACAAAGGATATAAGTAATATGTAATATTAGAGCTAAATGAAAAGGGTGAGGAAAAATGATTTAGAAACCTTTCGGTAGTACGAGAGTTTGCTAATGTGTTTCCATAAGAGTTACCAATTTTTCTGCTAGAAAGAGAGTTGGATTTTACAATTGAATTGAAACATGGAACTGAACGAATAGCAAGAATGCCTTATCGTATGTCAACGCCTGAGTTATAGGAATTGAAAATGCAATTGAAGGAGTTGTTGGAATTGAGACTTATACGTCCAAGTGTGTCACCTTGGGGCACGGCTGTTATTTTCATAAGAGAGAAGGATGGATCATGGAGACTTTTTGTTGACTACCATCAACTGACCAAAGCCACGATCAAGAACCAATATCCATTACCAAGAATAGGTGATTTGTTTGATCAAATGAAGGGTGCGAAGGCTTTTTCAAGGATCAAATTGAGATCAGGATATCACCAATTATGAATTAAAAAAGAATATATTCCTAAGACCGCATTCAATACAAGGTTCAGACTCTATGAGTTTACCATTTTACCGTTTGGACCGACAAACACCCTAGGGGTATTTGCGATTTTGATGAATGGGGTCTTTTGCGAATACTTGGACAAGTTTGTCCAATTACTCATTGATGACATACTGATATATTCTCAGATGAGAAAATAACATAACAAACATTTAAGTTTGGTACTACAGTGTTTATGAGAAAATAAATTATATGGGAAACTGTCAAAATGTTCCTTTTACAAATCAAAGATTCATTACTTAGGGCATGTTATATCTGGTAAAGGAATCACGGTGGATCCAGTGAAAGCAGAAGCTATTATGGAATGTCCTGTATCAAAAAATGTACAAGAAGTACGTAGCTTTATGAGTTTAATAGGAAATTATCGACAATTCGTCGAAGGTTTTTCAAGGATAGAAAATCCGATCACATAATTGCAGAAGAAAAACAAGAAGTTTATATGGAGCGAGAAATGCGCAGAAGCATTTCAAAGGCTCAAGGAGTTGTTGAAGAAAAAACTGATACTTAAAGTCCCCGACATGGAAAATGAATTCTTGGTATGCACGGATGCATCCAGTGAAGGTCTAGGTGGAGTATTGATGCAAGACGGTCGAGTGATAACTTACATCTCAAGGAAATTAAGAAAGCATGAGTAGAACTACGAAAAAAATGAATTGGAGTTATTGAGAATTTTATATGCCTTGGTAGTTTGGAGATACTATTTGATTGGATGAAAATTTGAACTAAAGACAGATCACTGTGGATTACAACATATATTTACGCAGAGTGACTTGAACGCATGATAAAGGCGTTGGTCAAAACTACTTAGCAAATACAACTTCGAGATTAGTTACATAAAAGGTACGATAAACAAAGTGGCAGATGCATTGAGTCAGAAACCACATATAGTCTCGGTAATACCTATTCAGATGAATCTTCGAGAAATGACTCTCACTATATAGACCGATGATGATTGGTACAAGGAAGTTAAAGAAAATATTGGACAAGATACCATGATGGTACCGAAATTTGAAGGCTATTCTTTAGAAAACGATGGATTGTTGATATTTAACAGAAGGATTTACGTACCGCCTAATGATGAATTGAGAAATTTGATCTTAAGTGAAGCTCATATAGCAGTGTACATGGATCATCCAGGAGTCACGAAGATGAGGGAAGACCTTAATCCTTTATTCTTCTGGAAAGGAATGAAAGCAGACATAGTTAGTTACATGGTGAGATGTCTCGAATGTGAGAAAGTGAAAAATGAACATAGACATCCAACATGATTACTACAACCACGTCATTGCATAATCAAAATGGGAGGTCATTTCGATGGAATTTATAGTTGGATTTCCATTGAAGACAAGGAGACATGACTCAATTTTCATGGCAGTTGATTCTCTGACAAAGAGTGCACACTTTATACCTATACGTATGACGTATCAGGCACCAAAAATAGCTAAAGTTTTTTACAACAAGATTGTGATATTACATGGCATACAAAAATGGATCATATCCGATAGAGGATCGATGGTTACATGACGATTTTGGACCATTTTCCAAGAGGCCTTGGGGACACAAATGAACTTTAGTACATCGTATCACCTTGGGACAGACAGGAAGACATAAAGAACGAACCAAATTTTGGAATATATGTTGCGTTTGTATGTAATGGACCAACATAAATGTTGGGAAAAGTTCTTGCCACTTGTAATGCCCCCATTCCAGGCTGGGCAGGCGCTACTTCGCGGAATAACAATCTCATACTTAATTCTATATATAAGACATCCATTTAAGCAAATGAAACACATTTAAACTCAGAGTAACCATAATAATTATTACTTATTATAAATAATCAATGGATTTAACATTACTTCGTATGCATAGAAGAATACCTGATAAATATAAATACAAAGACATGCAAAAATGTAATTAAAACATCATCTAATACTTATCTTTGAAACGATGGTAATTCCAACAACCAGGTGCAGGCCTTCAATGAACTTCCCAGCCTTATACCACACTACTCATCAAGCTCAGTAGTGGGTCACCCCCGAGCTAGGACTAAGCTCCACCCCCAAGGCAAGGAATCCTAGGCTAGGGTGAGGTTACAGGGAAAACGCACAGTCACAAGGAAGGATTTTCTCCTAGGAACCACTTATGCCCAGTACCCACTGACTCTCCTTCCCCACATGTCTGTTCCACCCCAGGAGTATACACCTTCTCTATCACCCAGACAATCCTTCGGCTGCTAACCTCCCTTGCCTTGGGTTTCAGCAACAGACCGGACTGGAAGTCTTTGAGCTCTGTGGCAACTACAGGGTTCCTTCCAGGAGTTCTCTCCTTCCTCTGCAAACTCTCTCACCTAGAGAGAGTCGCTCATAGGCCCAACTACATGTTCTTCCAACTTCAACCACCTCTCTCACCTGGAGAGAGTGTTGTACAAACTGACCAACAAGCCATATAGGATCAAACACTACATGTCCACCACAGTCAGCGGGAATTCAGACATGAACACCCCAGGGCAGCTACTGACAGGTGAAACAACATAACCAGGCTTAGCAAGGACGAGACACTTCCATTTTCTCAATTTGGGAACATGGGATAGAATCACACTTTGGATTCTCAGGGATGCATGACGAGTTGTCCACACAGGGGTCAATTCAGACTCCATGGTTTATAATAGAGAAGGGGTGTACCGACTTTCTAGAACAAACACAAACTTTTTCCCAAAATCAACACTAGCTTCTAGTTTAAGGGATGTACGGTTCAGAAGATGCACGAGGTCTCTTGCTGAGGTCGGACCGGTTCAAGCTCATATGGATGGGTAGAATGGAGGCGGCCCCCCCACCACGACTCATCTCAGCCGTTTTATCTGCATGTGCTTGGGCTGACACTTGTCACCCATGAAACTGCATGCATTCCATCAACATGCATTCCTCCCCATTTGGAATTCACTTGTCATTCCAAAAGGAACTTAGGATAAGACATATATTTCACATGGTCTTCCTTAGAATAATATTAAAATATTATTCCCCAAGGACTTAAGCCCCTAGGCTCAACACTTAGCCCCTCTTCCCACCTTCCAACCCCTAATCCCTTGCCCATTCTGTGGAATCTTAGTCCCCCATCACTCATTCATCGTGGTCAGTCTGCATGCGACGGTGTTTATACTTTTATTAATGTTCTGCATTGATACATGTAAAACATCAGGCTCTTGGCCTTCAACCCTTAGGCTCTCTGGCCTAACAATCACATAAGCCCACCAACTTATATAAACTTGGCTCACCAACCTATAAAACATATTTACAATTCATTTCATAAATAAGATTTACAACATGGCTTGGCCTTTGGGACATTACAATCCCCCTCCCCTTATTTCTGCATTGTCCTTAGTGCAACTTTACACTGCATCTACACGCATTTCAAAATTTTCAAAAAGATGCGGGTACTCTGCCTGCATAACATTTTCATGCTCCCATGTTGTGTCCTCAGGACTGTACCAGGTCCACTAGAACTTTATAAGTTCTATGGCTCGATTCCGGAGCAGTTTGTTTTTTCTGTCCAATATGCGCATAGGATGCACTTGCAAGACACCTTCTGGTTCCACCTGAATCACATTCCATTCAATAACATGATTAGCATCAGGTATATATTTCTTATGCAATGAAACATGAAACACATTATGTACAGTCATAGATGCAGGTAATGCAAGATTATATACAACTGGCCCAATCCTTTCCAGGATTTCAAATGGCCCACAAAATCTGGCTGCCAACTTGGTGCAACTTCTCAGATTCAGGGAACTCCTGTTAGTTTTCACTTTTAGGAAAACATGATCACCCACTTTGAATTCTCTGTGTGTTCTCTTCTTATCAACATAACTTTTTTGTTTGTCCTGGGCAACTTTCAAATTCTTCTTAATTTTTATCATTTGGTCCTCCATCTCCTTGAGCAACCCTGGCCCAACTACTTCTTTGTCAGCTGGATTATCCCAGCTCACTGGAGTGTTGCACTTTTTTCCTTAAAGTGCTTCAAATGGGCTCATCTTCAATGATGCATGATACCCATTATTGTAGACGAATTCTACCAAATGCAGGTAGTCTTCCCATCTTGATGGTTTTTCCATCACATACATTCTCAGCATGTCTTCTATTACTCTGTTCACCCTCTCTATCTATCCATCAGACTGGGGATGATACATTGTACTAAAATTTAGATTTGTTCTAAATCCTTTGAATAGTCCTTTCCAGAAATTCGAGGTGAATTTCGGGTCCCTATCAGACACAATCATTTCAGGAATTTTGTGCAAGAATGCCACTTCTTTTAAGAAGATATCAACAACATCTGTTGCCTTGTGAGTGGTTTTTAGTGGAATAAAATGGGTAGTTTTTGTAAGCTTGTCCACCACAACCATGATCGAATCATGCTGCTTGCTTGTTCTGGGAAATCCTGTAATAAAATCCATGGTCACCACTTCCCACTTCCACTTAGGAATGGGCAAAGGCTACAAAAACCCTGTTGGGTGCCTATGCTTAGCCTTAACTTTCTGACACTCCATACATCTGACGATGTATTCAACGATCTCTCTCTTCATACCCGACCAAAAGTAATGGATTTTGACTGCTGCCATAGTCTTCTGATATCCAGGGTGGCCAGCATAAGTCACATTATGCATTTCTTTTAGAATCGTAAGTTTCAATTCATGGGCATTGGGTATATACACTCTGTCTTTATACAGAAGTAATCCATCAGCTTCCAAGGTGTAACTTTCCCTTTTCCGTGGCCTTTCACTCTGATGTAGCTTTGCTACCAAATCTCTGTACTGCAAATCTGGATTTCCAGCTTCCAAAATTCTATCCTTAATATCAGTCCTGTACATGCTAATGGCTATAGCATGTAAGTCATGCACTTTTCTACTAAGTGCATCAACCACCTTGTTTTCCTTCCCCTTGATATGCTTGATATCAAAGTCATATTCACATAGAAAATCTGGCCACCTACTTTGTCTAGCGTTTAAAGTCGACTGATCAAACAAATATTTCAGACCATTGTGGTCTGTTCTCAATTCGAATATCCTTCCCATGAGGTAATGTCTCCATTTTATCAGAGTGTGGACGATTGCTACCAGCTCCAAATCATGAGTGGCATAATTATTTTCATGCTCTTTCAGCTTCTTGGACTCATTAACATATTACAAATGCATCTTGACTAAGAACTCCTCCCAACCCTTCTTTACATGCATCTGTGCACACCATGAAATCCATATTTGGATCTACAATCCTCAAGATTGGAGCGCTGGTTAACAACTGCTTCAATCGCTAGAAACTATTCTCACACTCTTCACTCCACTGAAACTTTTTCTCCTTCCTTTGCAAGGAAGTGATAGGATGAGCTAACTTTGAGAACCTTGCTATAAATCTTCTGTAATAGCCTACTAGACCAATAAAGGATCTAAATTCTGCCACATTCCTTGGTGCTAACCATTCTTGGATGGCCTCAACCTTCTTAGGATCCACAGTGATCCCTTCTTCTGAAATAATGTGCCCCACGTAATGGATCTGCCTTTGGTAAAATGAGCATTTGCTCAATTTGGCATACAGTTGGTGTCCTCTCAACACTTGCAACACCAGTCTTAGGTGTTGTTCATGCTCTTCCTCTGACTTGGACTACACCAAGATGTCATCCAGGAAGACTATGACAAACTTATCTAAATAGTCCCTAAATACACCATTCATCAAGCACATAAAAACAATAGGTGTGTTTAACAGTCCAAACGACACCACTGTGAAACCGTAATGAATATACCTTGTTCTAAAGGCGGTCTCATTGATGTCCTCATCATTTATTCTTACCTGGTGATATCCTGATCTGAGATCTATCTTTGAAAATATTTTCGCACCCTTCAACTGATAAAAAAGATCATCAATCTTTGGCAGAGGATACTTGTTCTTGATAGTTACCTTGTTCAACTGCCAGAAATCAATGCATAGCCTCAATGTCCCATCCTTCTTCTTCACGAATAGGACTGAGGCACCCCAAGGTGACACGTTGGGGTGAATGTACCCCTTCTTTAGAATCTCTTCTAGATGTAATTGCAACTCTTTCAGCTCTGGCATACTCATTCTATATGGAGCTTTTGACACTGGAGCTACTCCAGGCATCAAATTTATAGAAAAATCGATGTCTCTCTTTGGAGGTAGTCCAAGTACCTCCTAAAATACATATTTGAACTCTATGAGTGCCTCATGGTCTTCAATCCTTGAGACTTCCTCTCTGGATACTTCCTCCACACAGGATGCAAATAATTGACAGCCTTTTCTGTAGCACTTCTTCAGTTGCATGGCTGAAATTTCTCTAACAACCATAGCTCTAGGAATCCCTTGGACTATTTTCTGATTCCCCTCCTCATCCAGGCATGTAAACCTCTTGTTACGACAGTCCAGGAGGGCATGGTGCTAGTCCAACCAATCCATTCCAATTAAACAATCATAAGATCCTAAAGGCGGAATATTCAATTCAGCCTTCGTGCTCAGTCCTTTCATGTCCACATAACAGGACTTCACCAACTCAGTGACTTTCCTCTTGGTTCCTGTAGCCAACTACACTAACCAAGACTTTTCATGTTTGCTTCCTAATAAATGAAAACTTTCCACCACCCTAGGATCTACATAAATATGGCTAGCCCCTGAATCGATTAAAATACTAAATGGTCGGTTGTTAATCATACCTTCCACTTCAATCATGTGAGATTGAAATTCTTCTTGCTTGTTGTCTAGGGATGCATAGATCCTTGGCATTTTGTTGCCCATATCCTCCACTGTTTCATCTTGCTGAACATTGTGGATGGTTCTCGATTTATCTTTTTTGTGGGGGTAGTCTCAGTACCTATGGTTTCCTTTACAACCCCAACACTCCATAGGTGGTAGTCTGGGAATTTGTTCATCCACTTCAGCCTTCCTAGGCTCCCTAAAGGATGGTTGTCCCTAAGGACTATTTCTGAAAAAGGGAGGCTTGTTTCCCTTCAACCTCTGCTCTTTCCTGAACTTCTTCTGATCATCCCAAGCCCTCCGAAAAGTAGGCCTTTCTCTTTGCTATTCATACAAGCATTTTTCCCTTCTTATTGTTTCTTCCATAGTCTTGGGATCATCATACTGGATTTTTTCACTAATGGAAGGTGGTAGTCCACTCAGATATCTCTGAATCTTGACATCCTCATCTTTGATGAATGGAACATACTTCAGTATTTCCAAAAACCTTCGTTCATATTCATCAATGGTCATGCTGCCTATCTTGAGTTCAAAGAACTCCTTCATCTTTCTGTCATAGTATCTTTTAGTCAGGTATTTCTTCTCGAAATACCCCTTGAACTCCTTCCAAGTGACATCTTTCTCTTTGATGTGTTGCACCTACACAAACTGATCCCACCACATGAATTCTTTTCCTTTCAATTGATACATCACAATTCTTCCTTCTGCATGAATGGAATAATTTTGCAGTTGGAAATATTTCCTCATGCCAAGCAACCAGGTTTCAACATCTTCCTCCTTTTTATATTCTCCATCGAATGTTGTAGGCTTGATCTTGATCATCTCTCCCTTCAATTCATCCACTCCAGATCTTCGATGTTTTCTTGTAGGGGATGGGCTTGAACTACTGTGTGCCTCCCTACTGGAATGTTTTGGGGATCGACGATGATGTATGCTACCACTCCTTGATCTTCTTCTCCTCTTAAGGGTTCTGACACTTCTTGATCTTCTTTTCTTCTCAGGGGTCCTGTGATTCTCTGTCTTGCTTGAGTCACTCCTCTTCTCCAATTTCCTTTCTATTCTTTCCAGGCTCTTCAACATTTTTAAGTTGAATTTGCCCTGCTGATCCCTAACCCTCATGAGCTTTTGACTATCAACTCAGCGAGCCTGGTCATATTTCTGCAATCTTTCAATGAGTTTCATCATATGTCCCTTCTTATCCATCTCTTTTCCGTGCACATTAGAGTTTGATCCTTTGATTCCCAGGTTGACATCCGTTCCTACCCTTTCGTCCTCTGTTTCAGAGGCAATCTGTACCTCTTCCAATTCCATACTCGGCATCAATTTTCGACTATCCTAACACTCATTGAACTCTGCACACACAATGTGCAGTCAACTAGAGTTTGTCAGGCCTTATCCCTTAATAAAAACCACAACAGTCATTAACCAATGTGAATAAGAAAACATTTCAAATTCACTAAGTTTTCTGAACTCTGTTTGGCTCTGCAAATTTTCGGGACTTCGATTTTCGGGGTTTTTGTCCCCGAGGATCCAACAGTTAAAGCCTCGACAGTTCTTATGTCCTTTGAAAATTTCAAGATTTCGGAACTTCAGGGTTTCAAGTTTTGAGGTTTTTGGTCCCCAGAGGTTCTCGCACTCGCTTCCCTCTTCAACTCCCGACTCCTGAACTTCCAACCTCTCTTCCCCTAGGCTAACAACACAACTGTCACCAACCCCGGTGGCACGTGGTACATTCAGGAGGGTTCACGTCACCTTTGGTGACGTCATCAGGTCCCACCATTCTCACCTGTCTTCTCGACTCACTGGCACGTGGTGCACACCCATGTGTCCACGTCCATTCCAAGGCAATCCAACAATTAGACTTCTCTCATATCTATGGCACAAATCGTTTCAGTGTTTTAGGGTTTCTACATTGGGAGTTCGTTCATCCCCACATCTCGAACTTCTGTTTGCCAAAATTCTGAAATTACTGTCTACTCTTCCACTTGATCCAATGGTCAAGTTCCTCTCTTACGATCTACGATGTAGATTGTTTCGAAATTTTGGGTTTTTCTATTTCATGACTTGCGAAAACAAGGTTCTTCCGTTTTGGTTTCCCGGGTGCCAAAATGTTGTGTGGTAGCCACGTATCCCCTCGATGGATGGTCTCGATGAATTCAAGATTTTGTGTATCGTGATTTCCACGTTCATGTGAAACTCGAAAGGGTTTTTAAACCCTGAGCACGTTTTCCAGATCTGGCGGTCACGAGGGTTCTCCTTTTCCTCGAACAGATCCTACGGCTCCAACACTTTTGGTGTAGAGTCCTCTCTCCTTGTGGCCAAATACCACCTCGGCTGTGGTTTCATAACATCGCTACACCTCCTGAGCTTGCTAAAATGGTCAAGTAAATCCTTAACACTCAAGATCATTCAAAGGTCTGAAATTGGCCCTCCAAACACAATTTCTCCTCAAACCCTTGGTCCAAAGACCACTCGACTGACCCATCTAGGTTCAGCGTCTAAACCTTGGCTCTGATACCAAACTGTAACGCCCCCATTCCAGGTCGGGTAGGCGCTACTTCGTGGAATAAAAATCTAATACATAATTCTATATATAAGACATGCATTTAAGCAAATGAAACACATTTAAACTCAAAGTAACCATAATAATTACTACTTATTATAAATAATCAATGGCTTTAACATTACTTCATATGCACAACAGAATACATGATAAATATAAATACACAGACATGCAGAAACATAATTAAAACATCATCTAGTACTTATATTTGAAACGGTGGTAATTCCACCAACCAGGTGCAGGCCTTCCATGAACCTCCTAGCCTTAGACCACACTGCTCATCAAGCTCAGTAGTGGGTCACCCCCGAGCTAGGACTAAGCTCCACCCCTAAGGCAAGGAATCCTAGGCTAGGCTGAGGTTACAGGGAAAACACATAGTCACAAGGAAGGATTCTCTCCCAGGAACCACTTATGCCCACTGCCCACAGACTCTCCTTCCCCACATGTCTATTCCACCCCAGGAGTATACACCTTCTCTGTCACCTAGAAATTTCTTTGGCTGCTAACCTCCCTTGCCTTGGGTTTCAGCAACAGACCGGACTGGAAGTCTCCGAGCTCTGTGGCAGCTACAGGGTTCCTTCTAGGAGTTCTCTCCTTTATCTGCGCAATCTCTCACCTGGACAGAGTCGCTCACAAGCCCAACTACCTGTTCTTCCAACTTCAACCACCTCTCTCACCTAGAGAAAGTGTTGTACAAACTGGCCAACAAGCCATACAGGATCAAACACTACATGTCCACCACAGTCAACAGGAATCCAGACACGAACACCTTAGGGAAGCTATCGACAGGTGCAATAGCATAACCAGGATTAGAAGGGATGGGACACTTCTGTTTTCTCAATCTGGCAACACGGGATAGACTCACACTCTGGATTCTTAGGGATGCGTGATGAGTTGTCCATGTAGGGGTCGATTTAGAATTCACGGTTTAGAATAGAGAAGGGGTGTACCGACTTTCTAGAACAAACACAGACTTTTCTCAAATTCAACATTGGCTTCTGGTTTAGGGGATGTGCAGTTGAAAAGATGCACGAGGTCTCTTTCCGAGGTCAGGCTGGTTCACACTCAGACGATTGGGTAGAATGGAGATGCCTCCCCCACCATGGCTCATCTCAGCCATTTTATCTGCATGTGATTCGGTTGACACTTGTCACCCATGAAACTGCATGTGTTCCATCAGCATGCATTCCTCCCCATTTGGAAGTCACTTTTCATTCCAAAAGAACTTAGGATAAAACATATATTTCACATGGTCTTCCTTGGAATAATATTAAAATATTATTCCCCAAGGACTTAATCCCCTAGGCTTAGCCCCCTAGGCTCAACACTTATCCCCTCTTCCCACCTTCCATCCCTTAATTCCTTGCCCACTCTATGGAAGCTTAGTCCCCCATCACTCATTCATCATGGTTGGTCTGCACACGGCGATGTTTATATTTTTATTAATGTTATGCATTGATACATGTACAAAATCAGGCTCTTGGCCTTCAACCCTTAGGCTCTCTAGCCTAACAATCAGATAAGCCCACTAGCTTATATAAACTTGGCTCACCAACCTATAAAACATATTTACAATTCATTTCATAAATAATATTTGCGACAGGGCTCGGCCTTGGGGACATTACACCACTAGTAGAGTTTGTATACAACAACAACTATCAAAGTACCATTAATATGACACCATTTGAGTTTCTTTACGGGCGACCATGTCAAATTCTATTGAGTTGGGATAGACTTGAGGATAGGATCCTAGTGGGACTAGAAGTGATTCAATAAATGGAAGAACAAATGTAAATGATAAGACAAAGGATTAAAGAAGCACAATATCGACAAAAGAGTTATGTGGACACGCATCGCACTGACTGCAATTATGAAGTTTTCAATTGAGTTTTCTTGCGAGTGAAACCACACAAGAGTTCGATCAAGTTCATAAGAGGTGCTAAAATATCTCCTAGGTGTAACATCCCCAACATCTAACTAGGTTATGCCACATAAAACTTTCTGATCTGTATACAAATTAAAACATATACACACAAAAACTCTCGCAAAATTATATATATAAAACATATGAATACATTCTACAAATGCATAGATTCATACAGAATAATAATAAAAATACACATGCAGCACACACGAGAAAACCCATAAAAATAAACGCATAAATAATAATGCAACATGTAATTTAACACACAATTGACACTTATCTTGGTAAAGATATCATCAACTGCATGCAGACCTTCCAAGAACATCCCATCGATAGTCCACGTTGCTCACCACTCTCAGCAGTGGGTCACCCCTGAGCTGGGACTAAACTCCACCAAGGTAAAGGGATTCCTAACCAGGCTCATGTATCTCAGACAACAGGAAAGACTCTGTCACAGGTGCAAACTCAAACTAACAACCTACAGTGCCTCATTCCCCACATGCCTCTCCAAACCTGAGAAGTGTGTCCCTTTTCTTCTCAATAGTCCTTCGGCTACCCCACTTCCACTCTGCGGATTCAACAACAGGTTGTATAGGAAGTCCACGGGCCCCGTAGTTGTAGCTTGGAACCTTTGGGAAATCAATTCCAAACAATTCTCTCACCTAAAGAGAATTTCTCACAAGCATGAAAACTCGCCTCTTCAGTATACCATAGGCCTACAAACATTCCTCTTTAGTCCATCTCCAAATCTAACCAACTAATTGAATGAGCGAGTGAATGATGAATGAACCAAAAAATGAACTAATTCCAAACTATATGTATGCATGGTCCCAACTTGACACTTGTCATGTTTAGAGCTACTTTGGTTCACTTGTCCCCATCCTTAGAACTTAGGATAAAATAATTATCCATACTTTATACTTTAAGGAATATTGATATAATATTCCTTTCTAGCTTAATCTCCCTAGCTTAGCCCCTTATCCTTAACTTTTATTCCCCCCTTTCCCCAACTAATGGAGTTTAATCCCCCATACTCTTTTATTGTGGTTAGTCTAAACACAACGATGTATTAGATTAATGATATGAGTATTTACAAAAATAGGTTCACTGGCCTTTAGCATCTAAGCTCTTTGGCCTAATTCAACACATAAGCCTCCTAACTTATAATAACTGGATCACCAGCCTATAAAACACAACATATACACAAAAGTCTCTCTGGCCTCAAAATTGTGCACACTTAAG
Source organism: Picea engelmannii (assembly GCA_009831015.1). Classification (NCBI taxonomy): domain Eukaryota; kingdom Viridiplantae; phylum Streptophyta; class Pinopsida; order Pinales; family Pinaceae; genus Picea; species Picea engelmannii. The sequence goes on along the minus strand of ML790672.1, from coordinate 192,095 downwards.
TTTGTTGCGCACAATATCCTGGAATGTGCACACTTTGTCATTTTAGTGCGTAGTACATGTGCGTACTATACCATTGGAGGTGTATGCAAAAATGATATCAAAAAAATCACCAACTTAAGTACATTTGCATTTACAATTTTGGGTTCAGCCTAGGGGTATTACAATGCCCTCCCCTTATTTATGCACTATCCTTAGTGTATTATATACCATGTACCATTCAAATTCTTTAAAAATATCCAAGCTTTAGCTATTGGAAGCTTGTTATCCATATGGTGCTCTACTTCCAACATTCATTATGGTATTCATACTGCAATTGGAAGTCAATTTCTCTATTCCATAGAGCTTCTTCTAGGAATAATTCAGCTCACTATTCCATTTGACACACCCTCCTTATGAAGGCTACCACGCCATAAGCATCCTTGGGTTGCCTCCTCCTTATTTCACTCACCCTTCCAAGCTCAAGAATCCCTTCACTACTACATAGTCCTTCAACGATCCATCTTACCAAGGCTTTCACACATAAAGAGAGTGCTAACCCACTACTAGAACCCCACCAAGGTTATACATTTATAGGGCTTTAGTGTCCTCAACAACAATTTTTGTTTCCCGACATTCCAACTTTAATCAATATTATCTCATCTGCATCACACACATGCAATTATCATGAGAGAACATTATAAAAATTTCATTTTAGAAATCAAATTAATTTCATAAGGAATTCAACTTTTCCCAAAATATGAAATTTTGTTTCATAATTTTTATTTATTTGTTGTTGTTGCAATAATAGGATGCAGTCTTCCTTATGTATTTCAACAAACACGATGATGAATACGATTTTTACTATGATGTATCTATATTGCATTCAACCAACAAATTTTCGGTATTTCATGTACATCACATTTTAATTGCAATATGTACAAAAACCTTATGCAATGATGTTAGAATTTCCTACACCTAGCAATCCAATAACAATTACCAAACAATTTATTAGATAGAATGACTCATCATTCTATGCATATACTTGTTCACAATTAATAACAGTAAGTTCATTTTTCAATTTTCTGAACATAAAATTCTTTGTAGTCACTATTCCCGTGACAACCTGACTTGCAATTTTCCTGTTGCGATGTCTAACAACTCTTGAAATGTTATCAACTGCATAAGTTAGCAATATTTCATCCATCAGTATAATTATTTTCATTCAAAAACATATATACATGCACTCACAAAATTCATTCAACAAATGCATTTAAGTATACAATTCTATCATGTATGAGTGCAACTCTGTCACTTACTAGACATGAGTGCAACTCTCAATGCCTATTTATGCAATGTACCTTCATATTGATTTTCAGAATTATCTTTATCTAAGTCATGTATCTCACCATTCATAAATTGGAAATCTGGCCAATGTATTGACACATTCTCCACACACTTCCCATTGTCTTCTCGATTATTTGGATGCCTTCCTTTTCGACTTGAACACTACACCAATAATACAATTCTATGGTATTTATTAGTGTTAGCAAAAATGTTGCAATCCATGTTTTACTTAAAGGTAGGAAGCTCATTGGGTATTTGTGTCGTACGTAACTTTTCTATATCCATACTTTGCCATATCCAACCATGTCCTGGTCTCATACATGACTAACTTTCCTAGCATCATTCCTGTAACAAGCTCTTATTACCTCACAACCAAATTAACATGACATGTTGCTATGTCAGTGTGTGCATTCAAAAGCTAAAAAGATTTGATAACTATAACATGCCTCTAGCCTTTACCACACATAGTGGTCACTTATTCTTGTTAATGCAATTAAACAATACCATACTGCATATTATAAAAATTCAATTTGGGGAAATTCTTACCTGAATTTCCCTTTGACAATTATGCAACATAATTTCAAAAGAGAAATACTTACCTGCATAGTTGCCATTAAACAAATTACATGCTACTTGATTAGTTGATGACAATAGAAGCTCTCATGCCTCTTTATCAGTCCTATAATCAACATTCAAACTTTATGTTGCTTCCTTCCATACGCAACAACATTATCAACAACACTTGCAAACATGCAAGCATTCTCTTTTTATGGTTGTCCCAACAATCCATACCATACTTGCTGCTACAGTAATTGCAACAATTTCTTTCTCGCTGTATCACTTTTCCTTTTTTATCCCAGAAGTCTTCATTTCTTCTGGATTCCTGAATCTTCATGTGCTCTTCACTGTAACCACTGTGCATGATCATTTCTGACCTGAGCACTTTCTACCCAAATCACTCTTGGCTGCCTTTTCTTTTCCATCCAAATATAAAATTAATATTAACCTTCAACCGTTATTTAATTCCTAGATCCATCTATCCCAACTTATATTTGGATGAATTATAATTCCAATCATGTTGTCTATAGACTCTGGATCTTCAACATCCATTTACTTTTCGGACTGAACTACTTCAACTCTTTCTTGACTTAATACTTTAGTATCTGAGTTTTCTTGCACTCTTCTCTTCTACTTTCCAACTAGCCACAAACTTGTCTTGCATAGCCAATCTCCAACATACTGTAAGGATGCACATATGCCTACTTCTTTATCTGCATAGAATTAATTAAAAGTACTTAATACTGCTTTTAATTTACCATCATAATAGCAAGTGATACTTCCACCCCTGGAAACATCGCTCATGGCTCTATGCCACTTGAGATGGATTCTTCTCAGGAACCATCTCTTTTGCATTCAAAACCATGCATAGGACCATTTTATTCTTCATGGTTCCTTACTGACTCTCTACAAAGATTCATTTCACTTTTAAGTATTTATTGGATTTGACATCTCCATGCTATTCTGGAAATATCTTCAATACCTTTTGAATGCATCAACAATCCTCTACTATTCTTGCTTTCCCTCCTGGAGTGTTGTCCTGCATTCCCATTATCTTGATCTCTACCTCATGATTTCTTCTTCCATTATCCTAGGATGTTCATGGACTTGTAAATACATATTTTGCTAATATTAATTTTCAGCATTCCATTATTATTTGGATTCCTCTTATCCAACTCCTACATGAACCAATTATATTTCCAGTCATGTTTTCTAAGTAACCTTGGATAGTTAACACCAACTTCATTCTTGAGGTACTTGATTTATCCCTTCCTTATATGATCATATCAACAGTTGGATTTGCTTGATGAATATTACTTTCTCCTATCATGACCAATCTTATTTCAACCTAACTTGCATGATTCCCCCCCATCATGTTATAATGATGCACCTATGCCTCAACCGACACTCCTTACTTATGTGCACCTTTATTTCTTTACCCTTGAAGTGATTCCCTTCATACCATGCTTCCACTGCACACTATGATAACCATAAGGGAAGAATTACTCTATAATTGCATAACTAATCCCTGGATATGATGCACTCTTTATCCATATATGCATTAAGCCTCTTTATTTATTTGATTACTATCATTTTGATAGTCAATTCCTTTTATAATAGATCTGAATCCAATGTATTGATTAATCTGTATATCGGTTTCTTTGGGAGTGAATGTACTTTCACTAATTCATTCACTACATGATCTATTCCTTTTCCCAGATTCCATTGAGTACTCGACTAACATGAGTGGACTTCATGTAGTGGATTCCCAAGACTTTATGGTTGCACCCAGATTCATACGTTAACATGTTTTAGCCTTGGATTTTGATCATATTGTGAAAGGTTTTTTTCATAACACTCTTTCCATGAGTACCTCTACTTATATTTAACTAAATTCCAACCTTCTCACCTCTTAAGAACAATTTTTTTTTAACTCTGCAAATATGTGCAACAAACAAAATTTGTTAGGCTAAATAATTTAACAAATTTATGAAATTATATACGATTTTGTTCCAATAATGCATCATAATTCCTTATTATGAAATATTTTGAAAATTAACTGCCCAAATTCTTAGTCTTGAGAAGAAAGTTATGGTCATTTGGAAATTGTCCATTAATTCCTCATGTTCACACTTCAACTTGGTGCAAAATCTGTGTTGTAATTATTCATTTTTGTGCCTACTCCACTGGAGTTTTGGTAAGATCTCAATTGTTTTTCTTCATATACATATTTTGGAAAGTCTATCCAAATTTCACCTCTTTCTAGGTTATGGGCTGCTAGTTACAGCCTGTTGAAGTTATAAGCCAATTCATGTTTTTGGTATGGAATGCTACAGGTACCTTCTTTTCCATATTAAACATTTTTAACATGCCCATAATTTTAATTCAACTCCAGGAATTCCATCTATGGTTCAATAAATTTTCATAGAGTACTCCTACGCCTCAATCTAATTCCGAAGCATAAAGTTATGGCTCTTCGAAGTTAGTCAGGTCTTAAAATTTACCCTCCACTGTTTGTCCTGTAACTTCCTCATAAAATCTTTGTTTGAGGAAGGGTTTACACCATTGGAAATATCTCTTCAGACTCTTTCATTTAAGCTACAAAAACACTTTGTTCTTGGGGTTTTTGAGTAGCTATAAATGTTGTTTAGTGCCTCAAAAACGTGCTACAAAAATATGACCTTCAAACAATATAAAATGTTGTAGAAATTCACTGGTTTTCTGATGTTGTAGACTATCCAAACGACTTTGTGCGCACAAATTTGAACATGTACGCCCATATTTATCATGCGCAACAACACCATAAGGTAGCGCATGCTTCGTACACCTATAACCAATGTGGGTCACTTCTCTGTCGTGCCAATAACCAGTGCACACTACTTTTGTGTCATGTGCAAATATCCACCACGCACAATTTTGGTTCATGCACTAATTCCTGTTGCACATAATTTTTGTGTCATGTGCTAATATTCTGCACTCATTTCACTCTACACACTGCACCATGTCAAAGTTTAGTATGCCCCCACTGTGCACTAGTACTCCATGCACACCATTAATTAAATTGTCGTGCGACAACATATACCCACATTGTGTGTGCACCAAAAACATTCCTCTATGCTCTGCCAATACTATGCACACCACGCATGCCATTATTATGCGTGCGCACACCGCATGCACCAGTATTATGCATGCACCACTCAATCCACACCGCACAATGCTAAATTTAGTGCTCACACCTACACACCCTTATTCCTTGCACATTACCACTCTGCATCGTGCAACACTAAATTTAAGTGCGCGCACCAGCGCACCAATATTTTCCGCGCATTACCACTCTGGACCACGCAATGCCAAATTTAAATGCACACACCTGCACACCAATATTTTCCATGCATTACCACTTTGTACCTTGCAACACCAAATTTAAGTGCTCACACCCGCGGGCCAATATTTTATGTGCATTACCACTCTACACCACGCAACACAAAATTTTAGTGCACCCAACTACACACCCTTATTTCCACACATCACAATCTTTCACTGCGCATCATGCATTTTTAGTGCGCACACCTGCACACATTATTTTTTATGTGCATCAATTCCTCGTGAATTCCGCTGCAGAAATTGGGGCTTTTGCCTAACGTTTTCCCAATTTTCACTGTAGACATTCTGCAACTATGAAATTTGTTCAATTTCACCCTGATAACACCAATTCAACCTCTACAACAACAAATAGTTGTTGGTTGACATTCATGGAACGATTATTTTCCCCAAACTCAATTCACAATTTGATAATTTTAATCAACTAATCTTGCTTCATCTGTCATGGCTTCCTTATAACTTCAAATTCGACCAATGCCAGGTCTGAATTTTCTAGAACAGATATTAAATTAAGAATATCTCACCACTTGGCTAAATTTCTCATTCTCCCCTTGAATTTAACAATATAAATTGAGGCTTTTGCCCAATTCCACACAATTGCTTCTAATTTTTACCATGGACGCTCTATAACTTGAAATTTGGCCACTTTGAAATCAATTCTTTGTGAAATTTCACTTCAACTCAACTTGCTCGGCCCATCCAGGATTAGTGTTGAAAATTGGAGCTCTGATACTGTATTGTAACATCCCCAACATCCAACTCGGTTATGCCACATAAAACTTTCCGAACTGTATACAAATTAAAACATATACACACAGAAACTCTTGCAGAACTATATATATATATAAATTAAAACAAATGAATACATTCTGCAAATGCACAGATTCATACAGAATAATAATAAAAATACACATGAAACACACACAAGAAAAACACATAAAAATAAATGCATCAATAACAATGCAACATGTAATTTAACACACAATTGACACTTATCTTGGTAAAAATATCACCAACTGTGTCCAGGCCTTCGACAAACCCCCTAGACTTAGACCACGCTGCTCATCAGTCTCAGCAGTGGGTCACCGCCAAGATGGGACTAAACTCCACCCAGGTAAAGGGATTCCTAACCAGGCTCATGTATCTCAAACAACTGGAAAGATTCTATCACAGGTGACAACTCAAACTAATAACCTAAAATCCTTCATTCCCCACATGCCTGTCCCACCCCAGGAAGTGTGCCCCTTCTCTACTCAACAGTATTTCAGATACCCCACTTCCTTTCTGGGGCTTCAACAACAGGTTAGACAGGAAGTCTCAGAGCCCTGTAGCTGCAACTTGGCACCTTCGAGAAATCAATTCCCAACAATTCTCTCACCTAGAGAGAATTGATCATAGGCCTGACAACCCACTTCATCAATATCCCATGGGCCTCACAACTCACCTCTTTAGTATTCCATGGGCTTGATAACCCGCCTCTTCAGTCTAGCTCCCAAGCTAACCAACTACACATACAGGTACGGGTATAGGTGTGGGTACACATACATGTACATGTACGTGTACAGGAAGGTACCAAGGTCAACTGAATGAGTGAGTGAATGATGATGGAATGATGAATGACCCGACAAATGAACTAAGTCCAAACTATATGTATGCATGTTCCCAACTTGACACTTGTCATGTTGAGAGCTACTTTGGTCCACTTGTCCCCATCCTTAGAACTTAGGATAAAATAATTATCCATACTTTATACTTTAAGGAATATTAATATAATATTCCTTTTTGTCTTAAGCTCCCTAGCTTAGCTGCTTATCCTTAACCTTTATCCCTCCCTTTCTCAACTAGTGGAGTTTAATACCCCATACTCTTTTATTGTGTTCGGTCTACACACAATGATGTAATATATTAATGATATGAGTATTTACAAAAATAGGCTCACTGGCCATTAGCATCTAGGCTCTCCGACCTAATTCAACACATAAGCCTCCTAACTTATAATAACTGGCTCACCAGCCTATAAAACACAACATATACACAAAAGACTCTCTAGCCTCAAAATCGCACACACTTAAGTTTGTTGCACGTGGTATCCTAGAATGTGCACACTTAATTTATGCTCATTTAATGCAATTATTTATAAGTCACTCGATGAAAAGATCTCGGAACATGTTGGTATCAGAGAAGTCATCTTTGAATTGAATTGTTGAGTGTGAATTCTTATTAGGGCCAATCATAAGCAGGGTGAAGGAACTCTTAAGACTTTCAATCTCAAATTTGGTCATGCATCTTGAAGGAAGAAAATTACAGAAGAAGACAAGCGTGATGAACATCAGAAAAAATTTCATATGGTCTTTTATCGCGTGTCAGAAATGGTCGATCAAATGTACGGATATTATGAGAAGAGGATGAAGAAGAAAGAGAATAAAAAGGAAGCACATGCTGATGATGATGCTTTGGTAAACCAAGGGGATGGAGGATATCCTCTTGAGCCTCCATCTTCACCTTCAAGTTCTAGTTCTTCTTCCTCCGAGCATTCTCATGATTCTCATCATTCTAGCCATAAAGCCTCTTTTAAGAAAGAATTATTAAAGCTTGATGCAAAATTTTATTTACCTATGTTTAATGGAGATGATAATCCTGAAAATCTAGATAATTGGATCCGATAGGTTGAAGTATATTGTAGTGTTCAACATATTGATGAAGAGGAAGTTAAAGTACACTTGACTTCTCTTCGGTTGGAAGGCACCACTCTCGTATGGTGGGAGAGAAAGCTTTAGAACATAAGTAAGTGTGGTAATCTTCATTCCTCATGGTCAGAATTTAAATCAGCGATAAGGTAGCAATTTTATCCATTGGGTTATTTACATAAATCAATGATGGAATGTAAAACTTTAAGGCAAAGTAAAGGTCAAACTGTACAAAGTTTCACAGAAGAATCTAGGAAGAAATCTCTTGCATTAAACATTCCTTTGGATTCTTATGAAACTTTAATGAAGTATATTGGTGCACTTCACAATTATATTCGTCATACTTTTCTCTTGTTTAACCCCACCAGTCTTGACAAAGTTTCTATGCAACCCACTCACCTTGAGAACATGGGAAAACATGTTCAAGAAGATCCCACAAAGAAACCTTCCAATCTCCCACATAAACCTTTCAATAAGTTTAGAAGGAAGGACAAGAAGACCGCCACAGTGACGAGAGAAGGAGGAAATCCATCTTGTACTCATTGCAAGAAAAGAGGTCACGATGATGAACACTATTGGAAACTGCATCCAAAGAAGAAACTGAAACAATTCGGTGGAAAGGGGAAGAAGAAAACCATTGCTACAGTGCAACAAGATATTGGTTCTAATTCAGGAGATGAAGGAAAGATTACAATGGTTGGAGTACAAGGAAAAGTTTCCCTTCATGATAGTTCAAGTTCCAATAATGAATCTCATGATGATGAATGAAAGAGGAACATATTATTTCACATAAGAGTTGTATCTAAACACACTAAAATATATACATTATTTGATCTGGGTTCCCAAGAAAACTTAATATCTGAAGCACTTGTCAAGATGGGCCTTGAAATAGAGATGGGTATGTGATAAAGAAAAATTTAATGTCACCAAAAAATGTAGGGTAAGATTTGCTATTGCTTCAAATTTGATTGATGAAGTGGATTTGGATGTTGTACCACTTGATATATGTGGCATAGTGTTGGGAAGTCCTTATCTTTATGATAGAAAAGCAGTCTTCTTTCGTCATGAGAACAAATACCACCTTACTAAGGGGGGAGTGGAATATATTGTTAGAGCTCACAACATGAGGGAAAATGAAAAGACTCATAAGCACTAATAAGATATATGTACTCATGGTCGTAAGAGAGAAATATGTCAGGACGCCCGACACTTTCCAAGGATGTGATCCTTCTCATAAAAAGAAATTAATTGATATTGTTTCTAAGTATGATGATATTTTTCAGGAAACAGATGGATTACCTCCTAAGAGGGAAATCCAACATGAGATACATATTCAACAAGATTCTCCTCTCCCTAATGTGGGCATGTACAGGATGTCAGTTGTGGATATGATAGGGATCAAGAAGCAGGTACAGGGCTTATTGGCTCAAGGGGTCATCAGACCCAGTTCATCTCCTTGTGGTTCTCCAATCGTGATGGTGCCAAATAAAGATGGCACATGGAGAGTGTGTGATGATTATTGGGCCTTAAATAAAATCACGTGAAAAATCGATACCCTCTTCCTCATATAGATGATTTACTTGATCAGTTGAAGAATGTTGTTTATTTCACTAAGTTGGATTTGTGCAGTGGATACCATCAAATCAGGGTTGTAGAACATGATGCATGAAAAACTACCTTTAAAACCAAACATGGATAGTTTGAGTGGTTAGTTATGCTGTTTGGGCTTTGTAATTCTCCAACAACTTTCATGCATGTGATGAATGATGTATTTAGGCCTTTCCTAGATGACTTTGTGATTGTGTATTTAGATGACATTCTTATTTTTAGTGGGACTTGGGATGAATATGTGAGGCATGTAAAACAAGTATTGGATACTTTGCAAAGGGTAAAGTTGTATGAAAAATTGTCTAAATGTGAATTTGGTAAGATTGCACTTGTGTACTTAGGTCATATTGTAGGAGGAGGAAAATTAAAAATCGATTTTTCCAAAATTGATGAAATTGTAATTTGGCCTAAGACAAAAAGTGTAATCAAGGTCTGAAGCTTCTTAGGTGCAGTCTAGTATTGGATGAGGTTCATTTCAAAATTCTCCTTTATAGAAGCTCCTTTGCATGCCTTAACCATTGTGAAGAAAACTTTTCAGTGGGAAGGAAAGAAACAAAAACATTTCGACACTTTGAAGGAGAATATCAGTACCACACCAGTATTAGCACTGTCGAATATTCAACAACCTTTTGATATCGCGACAGATGCCAACGAATATGCCATGGGTGAAATATTGATGCAATATCGTAAGCCTATATGTTACCACTCTGAAACTTTTAACCAAGCTATTGTTAACTATCCTACACATGATAAAGAGTTGTATGCATTAGTCCAAATCATAAAGAAATGGAAGCACTACTTGTTAGGGAAGAAAACAACCATACATACATATCACCAACCCTTACAATATCTCCAAGCATATACCAAACTACAACAATCTCGACACTATAGATGGATGGGTTTTCTACAACAATTTCATTTGATAATCAAGTACAAAAAGGGTACAAGTAACAAGGTAACCAATATGCTTTCTAGACCTCCTATTGCTGCTTCTATTATTCTGAAGAATACTTCTTTATCTCATGATAGCTATGTAGAACAATATTCCATTGATGAAGATTTCAAAGAAGTATATGAGAAGCTAACCCATGGTGCACAGTAGAGAAATATTGTTTGCAAGGAAAACTACTCTACCATCTTAGAAAGCTATGTATTCCTACAAGTGAACGAGTCCATGTGATACAAGAAGCTCATACTTCTCTTATGTCTGGGCATTTTTGGGTAGGAAAAATTATGGCTCATTTGCTAAGGTTTTGTTAGTGGCCTCAAATGAAAGCAATTGTAACTAAATATGTAAAGGGGTGTGTGATGTGTTCTACTTGTAATCCCACTAATATAAAACTGGGGCTATACTCACCACTTCCTATTCCATCCCGTCCATGGAAAAGTATCTCCATGTATTTTGTAGGGGGTTTACCAATGGCCAAAGGGGGTCATGAATATTTGTATGTTGTAGTGGATAGGTTCATCAAGATGTTTATCTTGATGCTATGTAAAAAGAATATCACTCCTGATAAGACTGCTAATCTATTCTTTTGGTATGTTTGGGTTCACTTTGGGTTACCCACATCCATTGTCTCAGATCAATATACTCGATTCCTTGTGGACTTTTGGACTAACTTGTGGAGAATTATGGACACCACATTGAACAGGAGCACTGATTTCCATCCACAGACTGATGTACAAACATAGGTGGTAAGAAAAAAAATGGTACTTTTTCTTCGAGGCTACTGCAACAAGAATCCCAAGCTATGGGATGAACATATACCCTATGTACAACATGATTACAACCAAGCTTTACATTCCTCCACTCATAGTTCACCCTTTGAGACATGTTTTGGGTACCTACCCAAGGTTCCTTTGGACTTGATGTATGGGAGAGATGTTGATGTGAATGAAGAAAGAATAAAGGAGAGAGCACGCAAGTTGATCCAGAGGATCCAACAGGTGCACCAGGCAGTCAGGGTACAATTGGAGAAAAGTAAAGCACAATATAAAGCTCGACATGACAAGCACAAGTTTGATCATCCGTTCTAGGTTGGAGACCAAGTATGGATTCACTTTATCAAGGAGAGATTGAAGGGTGAAGGCAAGAAACTCAAGCCCATTCGTTATGGACCCTTCACTATCTTGGAGAAAAGTGGTACAAATGCTTTTCGTCTGGATCTTCCACCTTATATGCAAATTTAATCAGTTGTGAACATAGAGAACTTGAAACTTTTTGAGCCTCCCATGATCATGGATCAGGATGAGGAAGTTTCAATACCTTCAGTTGATGAGTTTACACTTGAGTACTTGGATTAGTTACAAGAAGATATCATCCTGGAGAGAAGGATGAGGAATTCACACAGGGGTGATGTTGATTATCTTCGAGTAGGCTTAAAGGGCACACACCCAAGCAAAGAAAAGTGGGTTGATAAGGAAAAAGTGAGGGGACTCTTCCAACACTTACCTATTGATTAATGAAATCTTTTTGTGGTCCAAAAATATCTCATTGGGAAGGTGTGATCCAAAACGGATCCATAGAAGGATAAGAACAACTCAAAATGGCCTCAACAGATAAAGAAAGGGAAAAAATTTAAATTTCCAAGAACTCAGTGAAAATGAAATTATCACGAATAGAGCATCGCAATATTTCTAATGGTGCAAATGGCTCGTAAAATGGAGTTACGAATTGAAAGATATTCACGGTCAACGTTTGGTCAACCTAGCCCAGTCAGTAGGGGATGAGTCAACATTCGTACTTTTGATGTCAGCATCCATAAAACACATGTGGTAGGAGAAGAAGGTGAAACATGTCATGGTGACATCATCATGATTTCATAATGGTGATGTGGAAACACCACAGGCTGCCATGTGTCACCCAGTTTTGGCACTTTTACACCGATCCGTGGACCAATAGGATCATGCCACATGGAAATATGTATGGTGATGTGGCATGATGACATGGCACTAACATGGAAGAGGATGACATGGACCAATCAGAGGCTACCACATGGCCCAATCAAAGGCTGCTACATGGTAGGCAGAAAAATCTCAATGACAGCCTGTGACCAAATTTCGAAAAAAAATTAAAAAGTTTGGTGGGTCCTCCAAATCTGGTGGACTACGCCAAACTTGGTCGCATTTTAACCGTTGGTATAATGGATAGCCCCACCACCAAAATTGACAGGGCCACTTGTGATATCAATAAATATATTAAAACAAAACAAACCTAAAAGGGGGAGGCCCGCGGGACCTCCTCCCCATACAATGCCTTTATATTTACACCCAAACCAACATGATAACGACCTATGTTGGTATCAATGCCCACAAAAAATTACTTAAATGTTGATTCCACCCACACCTAGGAGGAGGCGCGCGTGCGGTATGGCCTCGGGCACATTTTTCAATGAAGTCTAGTCATTAATTGCAGGTTGTAGAAGAGCACAAAAACAAAGAAAAACTTCTTCTTGGACTTGGGACTGGCAAAGTTGGATCAAGATGTGGAGATAGACATTTTTAGGTAATTCGATGCCACAAATTCAATGGTGTTGTATGTTTTATGATCTGAGAATTATTTCTGTGGCTTGATTTCAGAATGAGTTATACTTATGTATTTTGCTAAATTATTTTGTTGAGTTAATGAAAGAGCCTACCCATTTGAGAGTAAGACCCGAAGATGCAGTCCACGAGGGACGAACTCCGTTATGAATTTTTGTGTTCAGATTTGATTCTTATGTCTCTTCATTATTGAGATTTTCCTTCTTTAATGGTGTAGTTTAATTTATGCTCATTTATTTCAATTCTTTATAAGTCACTCGATGAAAAGATCCCAGATCAGACACTTGCGTGAAAGTGATCCAGTTATAGTACATGGTTATTTGTTTTGCTTATGGAATTTTATGATGATGTTGATGGTTGTGATTTAATGTTATTTGATATATATGTATTGACAGATGCTATTGACGAGTTCTCCCTAAGTGTGCAAGACACTTGACATATTGTGGATGTCGATGGCATCAATGGACCTCCTTAGTCTCCGGATTGATTCAGGGAGTGGATTGTACTGGATTGAGTATTTCATTTATGCATATGTGACATATGATCAATTATAATATGATTTTATATATGAATCATTGACAGTGTTTCATTGATGGATGCAGGTTGACGAATTCTTGTTAATATGAATCACATAAGGAGTAAAGGGGCCATGCACATAAACCAAATATTGAGGGAGAGGTGTGGCAGTGTCCCTGTCACAACCTAATAGCACTCTCGCCATGGCTCAAACTGTAAGTTAACTATTATGTAGTTCGAGAGGTCCACAATGTCGTGAGGGTAGGCTGAGACAGTTGCTCATGAAGATTCTGAGGGGCACGCAATAAGGCATAGTCCTTATTACTTAGAATCCTTTAGTCTCTCACAAGGTTGCCCAAATGGAGTGCTGACTCCAAGGGTTGGAAAACTACCAAAACTAGTCAAAAGATGAGTGGAACCCTTGTAGCACAGAGTGCATCTTGAAGGGCACATTGCGTAAATGAAACTTGAGTCAATGAATCTAGGTGGCCAAGAAAACCTTGAAAGAATAATTATGAACCTTGAAAATCTTTGGGCTTTGTCGTATTTAATTAATTAATCAAATATTGAATTTATTAATTAAGAATCCCAATAA
>ML790672.1:154349-177844 GCA_009831015.1 Picea engelmannii | reverse complement strand
AAATTAAACCTAATTCTAAGTTTGGTAAGAAGACTAAAACTAAATTATAAATTAAATTAAAAAAAAGAATTAAGTAAATCAAGTTAAGAATTAAGAAAATGTGAAATATATCTAAAGATTTGATATAAGGCACATGCGTGCAAGAAAATATCAAAATGGAGTTTTAAATTAAGAAAGATATAAAGATGAGAGAATAGGATACTGATAGAAATGAATCTAGAGTATAGCTACCACTAGTTTAACTAGAAGAAGATCCCTATTTTAACTCAACTCAGATTGAGTAAGGTGCCGGTCATTAAATGGTAATATGAGGAATAAAGAGACAACTAAGAGTGATTTAAGGAGAATATTTAGGAATGGTAAGGTAAATTGACTTTTAATTAAAATATAATACGTAAATACTTGTGCAACTTGGGGAGATGGTGACAAGTGTAAGGGGAAAATAATTCTAATTTATTTAATTAACAGAATTAAATGACACATTCATTTAATTCATCACCTTATCTTCCATTTAATTAAATAATTCATCACCTTCTCTTCCATTTAATTAAATAATTCATCACCTTCTCTTTCACATAGAATTTGGGATATAAAGGAACTGATTGTGGAAGAAGGAGGTGAACTTGCCCAAAATGTTTTACCAAAATCAAGAAAAGTGTTGTAATATAACTCAAATTCCACATGATAACAACAACAACAAGTGACACTGTAGTGTTTAAACAGAAAAAATAAAAATAAAAAATTGGACAATCGTAACACTTTACCTTCTATAACAAGATTAAAAAATCTATCACCATTAATTGAAACTGTAGTGTCAGTTGATTCCATCTCCTTTAAGATTGCAAGTGGAATTTCCCCATTTGTATTAACTTCTATATGTTTCCAAACTTTAACATAATTGTCATTTTTTTTCCTCACAAATCTCATCGGATTCTTTGTCTCGTAATTTAAAGTGAACAAAAACAAGATACATTCATTTTATCAAACACTACAAATTTTTGGTAGGATTTTGTTTTAATTGAATGAATTTTTTGATTCTTGTGTATTGTACTAGATTCATATGAGATCGATCTATCTACATATTGGATTCCAATATTTCAAAAAAACCTGAACAGTTCGAGAATAATTTGTTTAAGTAAATGAATACATATCTATCTATCTATCTATCTATATGTTAACTTGACAAATTATTGATATTGAACTTTCATGTGTACAACATATATACATACAACCACACACATCCCTTGATGGATTATGTTCATGGCTTGGAGTTGCTTGGCACCATTGAACAACTTTATCAACAAATACAAATCAATTGACATAATGCTTCATTTGATACCTTTGAAGTGCTCATTTTACACATGCCCCTAGACCGTCATGCTCTCCTTTCCCATGACCAGTCTCGATGAAATTCAAGCAATGTTTAATGTTTGATTTATTATGAAGATAACACAACCAATAGAATGATTGTGAAGATTTGAATTGACCTATACATCTATCTGACCATATCCAATGTTGAACGTATTTGATCCCACAAGATTTCAAGGAATCATATTGTTTATCAAAACAATGTTATACATAATAAATATTGTGTGTATGATCATCACTTATATAAGCGTGATATTCTTTAATGACATGTCGATTCTCATTGGTTCTTTCTACGCTATAAACTGTAACATCCCTCTCTGCGAGCACCTGTTATTGACTTATTCTTCAAGGACACTTGTGTGCAAGTGATCCGGTTATAGTACATGGTTATTTGTTTCTTTTATGGATTCTTATGATGACGTTAATGGATTATGATTTTATGTTATTTGATATATGCGTATTGACAGATGCTATTGATGAGTTTCCCTTAGTGTGCAGGACACTTGACAGATTGTGGATGTCGATGGTATCAATAGACCTCCTTGGGTTCCTGAATGAGTTAGGGAGTGGATTGTAATGGTTTGAGTACTTCATTTATGCATATGTGACACATGATCAATTATAGTATGATTTTATATATGGATCCTTGACAATATTTCATTGATGGATGCAGGATGATGAATGCTTTCTTATCCGACTCACATAAGAAGTAAAAGGGTCATGCACATAAACCAGATATTGAGGGAGAGGTGTGGCAGCTTCCGTGTCATAGCCTACTAGCACTCTCGTTGTGGCTCGAATTGTAGGTTAAAAATTACCTAGTTTGAGAGGTCCATGATGTCGTGAGGGCATAATGAGACAATCACTCATGAATATTTCTAAGGGGAGCATGATAAGCCAGAGTCCTTATTCCTTAGAAGATTTTAGTTTCTCATAACGTCGATCGAATGGAGTGCTAAATCCAAGGGTTGAAAAACTACCAAAACTAGTCAAAGGTGAGTGGCACCCTTGGAGAATGGAGTTCCTCTTGAAGGGCACGTCATGAAAGTGACATTTGAGTAAATGAATCTAGGTGGCCTAGAAAACCTTGGGAGAATAATTAAACCTTGTAAAATATTTAAGCATTTCCGGATTTAATTGATTAATTAAGGATGAAATGATTACTTATAAATCTCCAAATGAAAATCTAAGCCTATTCAAAAATTAAGCCTAAGTCTAAGTTGGTAAGAATTATAAATTATAAATTAAATAATGAGGGGATGAAGTAAATCAATTTAAGAAATAAAGAAAAATAAAATAAACCTAAAGATTGATTTAATACACATATGTGCAAGAAAATACCAAATTGGAATTTAAGGAGAGAAAGGAATAAAATTGAAAGAATGTGTACGCATATGAAGGTATCTAGAGTCTAGATAACATTAGTCTAATTAGGAGAAGAATCATATTTTAATTGGAAATAAGGGGAATAAAGAGACAACTATGAGTGATTTAAGGGGAATAAAGAGACAACTATGAGTGATTTAAGGAGAGCTCTTAGGAAGGGTGAGGGAAATTGACTTTAATTAAAATAAATTGTGAAATTACTTGTGCAACTTGGGGGAGAGGATGACAAATGTGAGGAGCAAATAATTCTAAATTATTTAATTAAAAAGTGAATTAATTGTGCAAGTGAAAATGTGTCATTAAGGAAACTCCTATAAAGAAAATGGAAAATATGGGAAAGGGATCACACTAGTTATGGGTAAAGTTATGCTGCATAATTTTTGACTGGTTTTACTTGTGAGATTTGGGATACCCAACTTGACAGAGAGTGGTGGTTCTACCTTGCGAGGAAATCTTGGAACTAGAGGAATTTTTGTTGTGTGAGTGGCCCCTTTGCGGCTTGGGGGGGTAAGGGGAAAGAATAGTACCCCTAGTGTTGACTGGGAGATACCGGTGAAGTCTCAGCGATTAATAATAATAAGAAGAAGGGAACGTCATCTGCTAAGGAACGTCATCTCGTCCATCTTCACCATCGGTTACGATATTTTTAATTGATACGTCAAATTTTTAAGATTAAATTTGCATTTGATTCGAGAGAGTTGTTGTTACTGTGTAGTATAATTTGACCTTATATATTCTATCCACCTTCATCATTTATAACACTTCTTTCGTTTTATTGTTGCGCTAATGACAACTGAAATTTCACTCAAAATAAGCACACCGAATATTTTTATGTAGTGTTAAACCAAAAGGATCACTAACAATATATTTCTCTGCTAGAACATCCATACTATTAGAAAATGTCGTTTCCTTTAGTAGTTGATTGCATTGAAAGAGAAATTTTTCTAGATTGGTATGAGGCTGCGTCCATCTTCATCCTTATGTCAATTTGCTATTGAATGATATTTCTTTGGAGAGAATTTGCATCTTCAGTACAAACTACCATGTTATCTCTGCCTTGTTCCTTGCAAACCAAACTTTTGCTGGTAAAAATGAGCGCTGATAGACCAATCTTCTGATGACTGTTTGTAGTCGGGTTCGTTGATTTTATTGAATCCTTGCTGTGCGAATAATATAATATCACATTCTTCATTTTATTGAATGCTTGCTGTGCGATTTTAGTTAGTGCCCATTCTTCATTTTGCCTGAGTTTACACATTCACATCACCCAATTTCATTAACTGTAGGGCCCTTGGCCATTCTACCCCCCGAATCTTCTTTTTGATAGGGAACGTTTCTAGTCACAACAACAATCCCTCCCCAGAGCCCAGCCTTGTTTTCACCTACCTTATGGTATCTCATGCAGGGCCATGTACCCGTAGTTTCCTACTGTATCCGGTCACTTGATTCCTTCTTCCAAAACAAAGAGTCCACCCGCTCCTCATACTCCTCGTAGGGGAAACCACTAGATCCATTGTTGCTCTGGACAATGAGATTTTCGAGGGATTCACCCCCCCACAAATATAATTATATATCTATATATATTTTACATATATATATGCATCAATCACTGACGCTAACATGATCTGGAAGTAATGTGAGAACGACCTAGACCGTCCTCCCTATTATGGGCCAGGCTTGTGTTGTGAACCATCCAATTTGCCCAACCGGACATGTGTTAAGCAGTACAAGCCAAGGTTATGGAACTTAGTATCATTGCGAATGGGAAAAACCTCGGACATAGATGCAAGTCCTGTTTAGCGAGGTGGAAGAACTGTCTTAAGCCTGGGATAAAAAGGGGTTCTTCAATAGAAGAGGAGCAATCTCTTGTTATAATTCTTCACGCAAAATTGGTAACAAGTGGAAAAATTTGCAGCTGAAGTGCCAGAGGAACAAAAAAGAGATTAGGTAAATGGTGGGAGGCACAAATAAGGGCATAATTTAGACACTGCCCTCCAGGGAAGGAGGAAAGTATTAATTGTTATCCATAATGCACACGATCGATTGCCAGTCCTGATCTTAATCATACTAAATTATTTTCCATGATGAATGATAACTTTCTTATTGAAATAATGTGTGAATGTGTGGCTTAAGAGAATTTCCTTCTATTATTTTATAGGACTTAATCATCTTTAATCATTCTTATACATGAATATGCGTGACAACAAATAATTTATCTTATCCATTCTTAATTAATGGATTAAACTCCTTATAGTTCCTTGCCTTAGAATTGTAAGTCTTGGCAAAAAATATTACATATTACTTATATAGAATTTGGAATGGGAGACACATAGAACGAGTGGATATATTATTATGATTCTGTGATAATATTCAAACCCAAGTTTTCTCCAACTTAAAATAAGATAAATGTGCATATTATATAAATGAAAGATAACAAATAAGGGATGCTATAATTTTACTTTTAAGTAGAGGGGTGAAATTTAGTTACATTTAAAAGGTTTAGTTCTAGAAATATACATTCTAGTATAGTCCTAGGGTAACTCTTAATGGTTCAAATTTTAGATTATTTAGTTTTCTAATTCTCTACAAATTTTTTACATTGATTGGTAAAGGAGTATGGAATAAGGAAAATAGGAGTAATAATGATGCCCTCACCTCTACTTTAGCAATTATGTTGATATTATATGTTATGTCCTAAGTCTATTGAGGGATTATAACCACATTATTTATTTCTCTTTTATTGGGATAATAATAACGTGTCCAATCCTTCCTTGTGTAAGTGATAGATCCATTTATCAAGAGGATTGATGTTTTTTATTAATGAGGGTTGTACATTATTGATTTTGGAAGAAATGTTGAGTTAATAGTTGGTAAATTATTGTATTTAGATCGAAGATAATTTGTGGTCATGGAATTGTATCTCTTCGTGTTGATGTAAAAAGGCTTAGATATTAACTCATGATGTAATGGAATTACAAAGACACTTGTTGGAATAGATTGAATTCCTAAAATTTCTGCCAATGTAATTATCATCCTTACTCATACATTTGTCGTGATGTTTGTTCCACACCTTGTTTCATAGATGGTAATTGCGTCAAATAATTGATATATGTTATTATAGTCATACTATTGTTGGAATGCATCATAGATGGTAATTGTGTCAATTACTTGATATATGAGGATTGATTATGGGATATAAGTTATATTTATTATGGTTATGTTTCAAGTGAAGTTTATTAACCCACCTAAATTAGTTGTTCCTACCAAGATGACGTTAAGTAATTAGATTACTCGTGCACCTTGAAATTAATGTGGATGTATGATTAATTAAGTGATTAGATTACTCACACGCCTTGAAAATAATATTGATGTATGATTAATTAAGTAATTAGGTTACTCTTGTGCTATGAAATCTATGTGGATGTATGATTGATTGTGTAATTATCTTACTCTTGCGCCATGAAAATAAAGTTGATGATTACTCTTGCGCCATGAATACTTTATGATTAAGATTGATTGATTGATATATTTTATATTCAGATTGATTGGATTAGTGGGATTTAGACACCTCCTTGTTCCTCAAAACAGTCACTAGCCCTGAGACTTTAAATGTTCAAAATAAATAAGATGAATTATGTGCTTGAGCGCTGCCTATGTGTCCTACAGGTCATAACCATGAAGAATAGGTTGGGCAAGTAGTTCCTTATTTATTCAACAATATGGTTGATCATTGTTTATATCTTGCTTCGGTTGAGTGTGATGTGTTGAACGATGCCACTATTTATGTTTATGTGTGAACATGTTTTGCTACTATTTAGGTTAATGCATTGTCTTGTGTCATTATTGATTATGATGACATGTCACTTGCATTGTTGTTAATTTATGTTGTGACAAATTTAAATTTTCTAACGCAAAAAAAATTAAATATTTACCCTTTTGTACATCACTATTCGTTGTCGTAACAGCGGGGTTTTTACATAAACACTTTGTTGAGCATGTTTATATAGAACATGTACAAGTATAGATACTTGATCGAAATGATAATACACTTTGTATTTCTTTTTGTGCAACAAATGTATAATTCTATGCAAAATCAACTGCTAAGAAAATCATCCCAAGTGGAAAAGCTTCACGGGATTGTTTGAATTGTAGGTCTTTCCATCGAGCTCTATGTGAATGCTTGGTGTATTTATAAATTTTGTTTTCAAAATTGTTCAAAAAATCTATCACATATATCGTATCCTCTTGCAAATCAATCCTTTTATAGTAACATTTGAATAATTTGGAGCGGTAACAATGATATAGTCATATCTCTTCCAATTCACTGTTATATTGGACAATGATTGATCATTCATATCAATATGATACTTGGAGTGAAATAAAACTATATTTCCACATTGATCACATTTATTTCAACCAACACATGTATTTGGTAAAATAATTCATCACCTTCTCTTTCACATAGAATTTGGGATATAAAGGCACTGGTTGTGGAAGAAGGAGGTAAACTTGCCCAAAATGTTTTAGCAAAATCAAGAAAAGTGTTGTAATATAACTCAAATTCCACATGATAACGACAACAACAAGTGTCAAAAACAATGATGGGCTTAACATACCATGGTTTTTGTTGCACAAATCTATTAATGAAAATTTAAGTTTAATGTGATTCTCTTTGAACTTATTGAACAATTTTGTTTGTGTAATTTCCAATATATGTTTTGGATGGTATTCATATAGAATTCATTCTTTTATTCATTGCAACACATCCCTTACATTTGGTGAAACACGAGAATTTCCTAACCAATATTCATGGGCCATAATATCATTTTCTGCAAGTCTATCTTTGTAAGGTTGTCTACAGATAACTGTCCAACAAGAAAGTTCATCATTTGCATCTATTTGTAATCATAATTTTCTATGTTTGTACATTGTTTTTATTGAGGTTCCCATCGATTTTTCCATATGTTGTGTCAAATGGTATTTTACATTGCTAGATGAAACAACTACTATTTGTATTATTCTACGAGCAACATTGACATCTTTTTTTCTATATTTTCCAAAATATTTTAATGCACATGATATATTTTCAAAGACAATCTATTTCACCTTTCTATCTTTTGTCATTTTTTGAATACCCAATAATGATGTAGCTTCTCTTAACTTTTTCGACCTTATCAAACCTCTCAAAATTTGATCTTGTGTTGCAACTGATTCATTTTTGAAAAAAATATTATAAATCGTTTCAACATGATATCATATAACATGGTCATGTTTTTTGTCCCCAAATTTGTGAGTATCAACATTTTCTAACATTTCATCATCAATGTTGATATCACCTGCATACATTTCATTTTAATTTAAAAATATAAATTAAATCTATTAGTTAAAAAAAAACTTGAAATTAACATACACATTCAATTTTCTAAGTTGAAACATAAAAATTTCAAATACGTGTTGTATAAATTAGACATTAAAAAACTAAACGAGCAATCACAAATTAATTAAAATATACAAGTGTTCATCTCATATTATATATATATATATATATATATATAGATTGTTCGACTTCTGCTTCATTTTCATCAATGTTATGAGGCAAATCTATTTTAGTTTTTTTGCGAAATATAAATCCCAACTTACAATCAATTATATTTGACAATATTGTTTTGATTTCTAATCATCATCTATAATATGTATGCATACTTGGTTCAATTTTTTCTTTTTGAACATCAAGATGAAAATCTCTAATTACATTATCATCACTTGTTCATTCAATATTTTCACACTGTTGTTTCTTTCTTCTATAATACTCTTTCGATTGTTCTATACAACGAGTATCAACCTGAGTGTGATCATATTTTCTCTTGCGCTCCCTTTTGTTGCCCATGGTTATTCAATCTGCAAAGTTTTTTTTTTAAATCATATCTCAAAAAAATTGGAAAAATTGCTTATGAAAACCTCCATTTCCAACGAAATTGTTAAAAAAAATCTTCAATTTAGAAAATGTTGCCCCCAAAAGTGAAAAATAACGAAAATGTTGCTCCAAAAAGTGAAAAATAACAAAAATGTTGCCCAAGAAAGCTAAAATAGTGAAAATGTGGAGTGAGTGTGTGCACGAATGTGAGAGTACGATTTCAACAGAAAGAATTTATGTGTTTCCGTGCCAAGGTGTTGAGTCCCCATATTTGTTTTTTGACTGATGGATGTTTCTATTTTCCACTTTTTGGTCAAATTATTGATTTTTGGTCAAAAGTTAAGGGTTTCTGGTCGAAAGTTAGTTTTTTCGTTAAAACAAAATTTCAGATGAAAAATAATAACTTTCATCTGAACTATTAGTTTAGGCAAAAACCTGTAACTATGGAACTTTTCAAAAATGTATGTGTTCACTTCAGAACTAATACCAACATTTTTAGAATTGAATCTATCTTCATTTCATACAATTTGTATTCAATTTAATTATTTTTTAGTAATTATAGTTAATTTTATAAAAACATTTCTGCATATTATTTTTACATGACATAATGATTCAGTAAAATGAAAAATCAATATCTGCAATAATACAAAGTGGAAAATTATGGAAAATTTATATTACATAACCTTTCATTGTTCTCTTCAAAAGAATATTTTTATATTTTATTTTCAAATATAAATTAGTGTAGATACATGGTGTCGAACTATACACGTTTAAAATTTGCAACTTTTGTGCAATAATTAAATGTTTAATATCCCTTCAAGCCTATCAATTTAGTTTTTCCTTCCTAGTTGTGAAGAAATACAATTTCTCTATTTGATTTATCTTCACATTTCCATCTATCATCATTGACCTAAAAAATCGGTGCCATTTTCACATTCGTTTTGGACTAATTGTTGGGTTTGTATTTCCTGTCTCTCTAGATATTTCTCAGTCTATCACTTTTATGATCGTGTCTAGGTCCTTAGTCAAGGTTCTTCTTCTGATCATTTCATTAATTTTCCTCTGTTTCTTACTCATTTTGGTCTTTTTCTTATTTCCTCTTCTTCTTTAACTCTATTACTTCATAATATTCATCGCGTTATTTATCCATTTTTTCATTCACAACCTTGTCTTTTTTTCCAATTCTCTATTCATGGCCTCCTCATTAGTGTTTATCCTACAATAACTATATCTAGTTTTCCAACACATCAAGATTCCCTTCATTTCTATCAGTACAAATTTCTTTGTCTTTTTTTGTCAAACATCTTCCTCCTCTTTTTCCTTTTGTGGCTTCCTTATTTCTCTCTCTTCCTTCCTTGAGTCTAAAAACCATTTTTTCATTCCTTTTATTTTTTCTTTATCTAACCCTGAAAGTACCAAACCAAGCAGAAAATTATATAATGACTCATTTTGGATCAAGCCCTCCCATTTTGGGAAACTTTTGGTCCCCAAAATAGTTTTCTAAATTAGATGAGTAATCGTTCTCTCAATTATCTTCTTGTATTCCAACTTGGACTTTCAAAGATGTTGTCATTTACATGCACCTACCATACCCTCATTTAATTTTTTAAGACTTTTAAAAAACTATATGTTCTTCTAACTCTATCTAAGATTATAGTGCTATGTCCTTTTTGGTAGGTAAGGATTTCCCCTCATCTTACTTATTGAGTATGGATTTCTAATAAAGTTTCATATTTTTTTCATTTATTATTGATAAAATGATCATGTATGGAGTTAGATTGAATCTAAAATCATTTATACAGACATGATACAACACTTTGAAAGGACCATATCGCACATCCTTAATCTTGTTACTAGGTTCCTAGAACCCATCTTTATGTAGGCACAACAAGACTCGGTCTCCTTCCATATATGTTTTCTCAGTTCTGTGATGTTCATGTATGTCCTTATTCTTCTTTTGGGATTTATTCACTGTCTCATGTACATGTAAAATTTATTTGTTTGATCCTATCAATGTGGATATTTCAACTTTCAGTGCTTCTTCTTTAACATCTTTCTTATCTCCTCCATGTAGTCCATATATGACATCTACAGTTGAAGGTGAAAAATTATATCCAAAACAAGTTTCAAAGGAGACTTACTAGTAGAAGCACTGCATTGTTCCAAGAATGTTGAATGTTAGTCCATTCTCATCCCAGGTTCTTGAAGTATTCAAATTGCAACCCCTCAATAGTTGGACCAATGCCATGTTTATCGCCTCTCTCCTTTTATTGATGGAAAGTTGTAGATATGTTTAATTTGGTGGCCACCTTGTCTCTAAGTGTACTCCAAAATGCACTAAGAAATATGGTTTCTTTGACTAAAATAATGCTCTGTGGTATCCCAACAAGCACCCAAATCCTCTCAAAGAATAGGATTGTTGCACCTTATCTCTTGATGGTCTTTCTATAAGGAATATAGTTATGCACATCTACTAAGTATGTCCATTACAACAAATAGATAGACAATCCCATGTGTTTGTTAGAAAACCACATACAAAAGCCATGGAGAGTCCCTCCTGTGCCCTAGGAGGTGTAGGTGGAAGATGACGTAGAATATGCACATGTTACTAAGTATTTAAATGCACATATTACTAAGTATGTCCATTACCAAAAATATATAGATGGTTTCCCTTTGTTTTTAGAAAACCACATACAAAACCCACGAAGATTCTTGCCTGTGACCTAGGAGGTGTAGGTAGTAGATGGTGTATACCTTTCTTCCTATAGTTGGGTTTACTAGGAAAATGAAATATGCATCCTATTCAACTAAATAAGATACTTCTTCTTACATTATAGGTCAATAAACTTACCTCTGCAAGCTAGCTATTATTTTCGCAACACCAAAATGACCTACAACTTTGGACATGCTAACCTCTCTTTTCAATTGCATTCTTTCACCTTTAGGAATGTGGAGCTTTTCTAGCATGTCAAGCAACCAATCTTGGAGATGGTTGTCACCCTTGTTGAAACATTTTTTTGAACCCGAGATTGCAATGACTTCAAAATATATCTTTAAATCCACCATCTTCTATATATTACTCCTTGTATGCATCATGGGAGAAACGATCCATGTGCATTAGATATTTCTTTGATTTCTTAAATGAATTGCACTAGATCATAAAGGTTCTGTTGAAGTGTGGGGTAGTTCAAGATTTTTCCATGAACACATATAGAATGGTAGAAAATTAGCTTACCTCTTTGTATCACTGATAATTATTGCATAGCATACCCACTTGCAACTATCTTCACTTCCAAGGCATTTTGCAAACTAGGCAATGCAAGCATGTTCATGGGTGAGTCACAATTAACATCTTAGTTAAAAAATAAATCTTAATAGACAACCAATCTCTTTATTTTCTAATTATTTTTGTTTATTCTTAAAATTTTCCCATGAATGAGGTGCTCCCTTGAAAATGCATGCCAAGAAACCTAGAATTATTTGTATGAAATTCTTGGTTGCAACAACCTACAATGTAAAAATACATTCATTTTGTAATTTTACAAGATTTGGTTGAAGCTTCTGATATTGAATTAACAAAAACATAAAATTACAAATGAAGAAAAGTAATTGTAAACCCAAATGACAACGAAGATGATTTAATTAATTGACAGAGAGGAGAATAAATATCATCATAAGAGCTCATGGACAAGATTTACTTTGAGCATTGATGATGCATTCATTTTTCATGTTGTGTGTTGGATCAAACTAACGCAAATCAATATTCGGTCACATCCAATCCTTGCAAAGTGTAATGTAAACCCATTTTAGGTCAATCCTAATGTAACAACCATTAATTTCTATAAAATGCATCTTGAATTCGAGATACTCAAGTGGATGAATACAATATTACATGTGTGCATCTATGGTGACGTCAATTTTCACATTGTCTATTAAATCTAGACAACCATTTTAATATTCCATTTTGGTTCTTATCCAATCAAAGTAAAG
Source organism: Picea engelmannii (assembly GCA_009831015.1). Classification (NCBI taxonomy): domain Eukaryota; kingdom Viridiplantae; phylum Streptophyta; class Pinopsida; order Pinales; family Pinaceae; genus Picea; species Picea engelmannii. The sequence goes on along the minus strand of ML790672.1, from coordinate 165,186 downwards.
TGATCCCATTTTAGGCCAAGTCATGCCCAATGCAACAACCATTAATTTCTATAAAAAAAGTTGTATTAGCACAATGAAATAGATACATATTTTCTCCAACAAAAGGCACACAAAAGGTAGCAATCATTAATACATATTTAGTATTAACACAATGCAATAAATACATATTTTCTCCAATAGAAGGCACACAAAAGGAGTGAGAAATATTTTCAATATTTATTGCACAAGACAACATAGTGATTCCATCCTCTCCTTAATGTAGAGATAACACTTGCAACTTCAATCACATCATCTCATCCTCTTTCAAGTAAAAAGAACTGACAAATTAGTTTCATTTATACAACACTTGCAACTTCATTTCAGATCACGAGTTACTTAATCTACTACTCATATTTATACAACACTCTACATCTTAAATCTCGTTTTTTTAAACGCTCATATTTATACAACACTCTACATCTTAAATATTTTTCTTCTAAACTCTCTAGCAACACAGACTGTAAACACCTTCCATGTGTTAATGTTATCGACCTCAATTTTAAATAGATGTAAGAAACATCTTCAATTTTAGTGTAACTAGTAATGTTAGCCTCCATCTTAAAGATATGGAAGCCTAAAATAATCGGCATATGCCACTCAGAGTGGCCAACAAACGATATTATTTAGTAAAAGGCGAAAGAATAGTTCACTTTGTGTCAACCACATGGCTCCATGAGTTGAAAACTTTGTTTCTCTATTATATATACTTCATTCTTTGTCTGTTTTCAATGGTACGCGTCAATGCGGGATGATATCTAACATCCTCGTATCATATGCTACATGTTTGACATCAGAAATTCTCCCCAACAGTTGGACTAATGCCATGTTTATCGACTCTCTACTTTTGTTGAAAGTAATTTGTAGATTTATCTAATTTGGTGACCCCTTTGTCTCTAAGTGTAATCCAAAATGCACTAAGAAATATCGTTTCTCTCACTAAAATAGTGCTTTGTGCTGGTATCCCAGGAGGCACCCATACCCTCTCAAAGAATAGGTTTGTTGCAACTTATTATCTCTTGATGGTATTTCTATAAGGCGTCATGGTTCACATCTTACTAATCATTTCCATTACTGCAAATAGATAGACGGTTCCCAATGTTTGTTAAAATCAGCATGCAAAGCTCATGCAGTTTTCCTTCCGTGACCTAGGAGGTGTAGGTGGCATAGAGTGTATACCTTTCTTCCTATAGTTGGGTTTCCTAGGAATATGAAATACACATCCTCCAATGAAGTAAGATACCTCTTATTACATTCTAGGTCAATACACTTAGCTATGTAGGTTGGCTATTATTTTCGCAATGCCAAAATGAACTACAACTTTGTAGGTGCTAGCCTCTCTTGTGAATTGCATCATTTTGCCTCTAGGAATGTGGAGATTTTATTGCATGTAGAGAAACTGATATTGGAGATGGTTGTCAGCCTTGCTGTAACCTTGTTTTGATCCTTACCTTACAACTACTGAAATGCAATTAAAGTTTCTATATATTCTTCCTTGTATTCATCATGTGTGTAAGGATCAATGTGCATGAGATAATTCTTTGATTTCTTAAATGACTTGCACTAGATCATAAATATTCTAGTTAAATGTGGGGTATTTCAATATTTCTCCATGAATGAATACAAAATGGTAGAAAATTGGCTTATTTATTCGTATCACAAAGACTTCTTCCATAGCATACCCACTTGAAGTTATCTCCACTTCCAAGGCATTTTGCAAATTTGACAATGCAAACATGTTGGTGAGTGAGTCATGATTAACATCTTAGTTAAAATGAATTATTATATTCATTAGTGTCATCCATAAAAGTCACTAACATAGAGTCTAAATAGGACATTATGAAAGTGCTTTTCGAGGACAACAATATAAACACAATCTCTACACTCATTTTCTTGGTTGTAGATAAAAGATGCCATAATAACCACCCATCCTACCACCCAAATAAGTGTGGAGCACAGTCAACTCGTCCAACAACTCCCACAGTCCTAGGTCCAACAAATCCTTTAGTTGCATTCTCATCTCTTGTAAATCCATGGTCGACATCCTATAAGGTGTTCTTTCTATCGGTTCAGTCCCTAGTTTCAGGTCTACATATACTCCAATTCCCTCTCCGACGACATTCTAGGTAACTCCTCCGGAAAGATGTCTGCAAACTCTCTCACCACCGAAAGGTGTTCTAGACCTTCTGCTACTACCTTTTCATTTAACGCAAGGATTGCATAAAGCTTACACCCCTTACGCATGCTCTTCTATAGCTATAAGGAGGATATGAACGTCAGGGAGACTCCCTAATTCTGACCTACAATCACTCGCCTCTGTCCCTCGTCATCAACCAAGATCAATCGTTTCATATTAAAGTTGAGTATCGCCTCATGCGATTCCAACCAGTCCATACTGATCATGACATCATAAGATCCTAAAATCATGACGTACAGGTTGGCCCTGGTGACAAACTCTCACGGGTTAAGGGTAAAACCCGTAACTTTTCCTCCAACCTTCTGTTCGGCTCCCGAAGCCATCTCTACAAATCTAAACTCATCTTGTTTGACTACCTTTACCTTAATCCTTTTTAATGCTACACCAAAAATGAAACTTTCGATAGCACCGAGATCTATCAAAATACTAAGGATCTGGTCAATGACGGTACCTGACGTCTCAAGAACAGTCGATTGGTGCTCTGCCTGGTGGTTATTCACCACTACATGAATCTGATGGGCCATGTCCAAATCTCCCACAGTAGTGGGTCTGACTTGTCTATATGCTCTAGTCCTCTCCACTGGTCAGTCGCACTAGTAGTGTGGCTCCTCACACGTCCAACATCCCTTCTTTGGTCCAGTACTCTTGGTACCCAAAATAGAAGATGACGACCCACCGACCTAGAATCCTGGTCTGTTCTACTGAACAGGCCTAAACTGTTGTTGTTGGGGTCGACATTGTTGTTGATGTTGTGGTCCCCGATAAGGTGTCCCCTGCTGAGGTGTCGGTCACCGAGGTGTAGTGAAAGTGGATCCTCTCTGGAAGCCATAATATCCAGGCGTATGTCTAGCTAGTGTCTGATGCTACTATGCACTAGATGACACCTTCCCTGTCGGTCTCGCTGGAGTCTTTCTCTGACCCCCGTTAACAAGATCCTCCTCTACTATGAGGGCCTTATGGATGACATCATGCAAGTTTTGAGGCATCTAAATCCTAACCTTTGCACATATGCTGCCATTAAGGCTGAACATGAACCTGTTTACCTTACGTTTCTTAGTATTAATATGCAGATCATACCAAAGAAACTCCATAAAATGAGCCTCGTACTTGGGCACTATATGACCGCCTTGTCATGAGGCGTTGAACTCGTTGAGAGGACGTTCAAATAATTCCTCTAATATGTACATCTATCAAAACCATTCTTTGAACATTTCCCATGACACATCTTCGACGGTCATGTTCAATTGTGGTAGGAGCATCTTCCACCATAGAAGAGCGCTCCACTTCAGTTGAAAGACCGCCATGTAGAACTTCAAGTTGGAGGTATAGTTGCGAAGTGCAAAGAACATTGCCATATTCTCCAACCATGCCTCGACGGCTGCACCGTTCGGGGCACCTAAGAACTTGGGAAATTTGACCTTCTCAAGTTCGCGGTGAATGCTACCAGTACCAACCGAAGTGCGCGGTGGACCCTTAGGGGGTGTCGGTTCCCTAGCCTCCTCTCTATCCAAACGAATGATTAGTTCCTCATATATGCACTGAAAATATCTCATCAGTCCAACCACATCACCCAATGCTATCTACTCCTTCCCGACAACCTGTTCATCTCCCTGGGGGTTAGAACCCTCATGCATGGATGCTGCTGGAGGCTTCCCGCCTCCTCCCATAGCACCTCGTCATCTACCTCCACGACATACTCTAACCATGATTACCTGCACGAATACAAGTCAACTTAATTAGTAACATTATAATAAAATATCATATCAACGAAAGTCATAGTGTTCCCAAGTCACGGGTTTAACCCACTCTGATACCATGTGAAACGTCTCTATCGTTACGACTACAAGAGAGCAGAAGTGCAATTTTTTTTTTTGTTAATAGGCAAGAAGGCAATGATGAAAACATTTTAACCACACATCTGACGATGAACACAAGCATGCAGTCCAGGCAATAGGCAACTACGATTCCACGCACTGGCACAAGAGCAACTGGGCGAAACATGCGTAGAACAATAAGGAGAAATGACTACCCACCTGACACAAACATGACCATGCCTACAAGCTAAAGAACAACATCCCCATCCCGACACAAAAACCTTGATGAACAAGACTAGAACCTCAAGGCGCGCGAACCAAACGCCTGAAGGCGTTCAACCCATGCACCAAAAGAAAACTTACAACGCTCAACAACACTCACATGGAAGGCACCGACTCCGGCCCAGTTGTCATTCCCCGCTATCTAATAGGGTTCACCATGATCCCCTCATCAGTAATCATGCCATCCCCAGATGATAGACGCATCAATAACCTTGGTTCAACATATCCTAATGGGACCAAGGGCTCAAGAAAATCTAGCGCGCCAGGAGGAGAAAAAGCTAACCAGAAGACTATGCCCACACCCAAGAAATAGATCAACAAGACACAACATGACGTCGTTCGAAGGAAGCACAAGTTAAGGCACGAATTTGGTTGGTGTGGCTCAGGCCAGGTGCGATCCCCGGGTGATTTTGGTGGCTTAGATTCCCCTGAGTCATGATTTCTTAGCCACAGTTTAGTCCCATATGTCACGAAAAAACTAACAAAAAAAAACAAAAAACATTGTGGTATGTAGTTATTCATGGCTGAGAATGAACGCCATTTGTTAAGCATGCTAAGGCTCGCATAAAAACTAGTGTGTAAAATAAACACAAGGTTGTCATACTTAAAAACGATGTTAATGTTGTCTGTGGAATAGATGATAAGGTTGTCCACAAAAAGGGAACGTTGTCAAGATACAATAGTGATATCGCTGTCCTTCCCACTCAGAGGCAAAAATGATAAACACTGGGGTAAAAGCACTGCTATCCATTAAGGGAAAATTTGCAGAGATAAAAAGGGAAATAAAAGCTGAGTTGAATATGGGTGAAAAGGCTTTATGTTGAATTCAAAAATACCAACTACACCCACCCACGCGCAGCCAAAACACAGGGATTTACAATCGCTAAAGTAAATGCTAAATTGATTAAGATGGGTAAAAATGGTTGGGTGAAATATGTGCCGGGTAGAAATGATAACGATCTCCAGTTGATGCATGAATGCAGTGATATCAAATATTAAATACCATTTCTATGTTAAATTAGTAAATTCGCTAAGACGCATCAAATATTAATTGCTGAGATAACAGATTCATTGAGATAAAAATAAATTCACCCAGATTAATTCATTGAGATAACAATTCGATGCGATAACAAATTCGCTGCCTAAAGGCATGAACTGAATACTGGGTTAATGTTAATGAAAAATACGTAGGGTAACCACGAAAACATTGTCCAGGATCTGCGTTAAGGAATAAGGTGAAATGATGGAGACCTGGGTAAAATCGTGGATAAGGAAAACGCAGTAAAAAAAAGCCCCACTTCAAATGTAGAGAAACAATCGTTGTGGGATTCCACTATGGATGCTCTGAATTTCATGACACAACACCCATGCACGAATTTTACTGTGGTTTTGACCAAATCAAGGTCAGGTAAAGGAGAAAAAGAAAAAAAATTGCGGAGTTAACATCCCCACTGCTAGATTTCAACAATAAAGAACTGAGTTTTACCTTCAAGATGTTGGGTTTTAACACACCACTTATCCCTGAGTAAAATCACCTTCATAGTAGCATAATGCAGAGAATAAAGGCTAGCTAGATGTAGGAAGAAGCCTGGAAAAAATCGCCCTCACACAGATTAACATGCAAAAAACAACGCAGTCTCAATCGTCTTCACATATTATAGTGTAGAGGTAAAAACCAAAGCAGAGAATGTTTCCATTAAAAAAAACAAAACACAGAGTTCAGTAGCCAGGGAGGTAATACAACGCAGAGATAAATTATTCAACAACATTTAAAAAAAAACATAGAGTTAAATCGTAGAGTAAAGGCAGAACAAAAGTAAGGAAAAACACACAATAAATTGCCAGGAGAAGCATTAGAACTTAGCCTTGGATGATTACCAGGGAGGGTATTAAACACAGGGATCAAAACAAGGGTCATAAGAGGTTCGATGCGGGAAGAAAAACCACCACAGTCACGAGACAATTACTCCACCAAGAACAATCAACAGGGTTAGAAGGCTGGGTAGAAACATCCTTCTCTCATCATCCATGCACAAAAAAGCAAGGCGTTTGGATCTTTAGGTCTATTAACACTGAAGTGATGACCGTCGATCCGGCTACTGGATGACTACTCAGGCATGGATTGATGAGCTAGGGACAAAGGTGAAGAAAAATCACAAACTCATCACAAAGCAATAAAACCATAGGACACTCACTACAATCAGGGATCGAAGGCCAAGGGAATCAAGTCAGCCACGAGCTTAAGGCTATGGGGAAAATTAATTTCTCGGTTGATATGCTAAGTCCACATTTTCTTTACCCAAATAAAAGTACAGAATTAAAGGCGTAAAGTATAATAATAATATACTATGCAGAATAAAAGTAAGTGCACCGTAGCCCAAGTCTTCTACTCTGAGTCGTTGTCCTGTGCGCTCCATGTCGCTCCCGCTTGTCGACCGATGAGACTTCACCGATACCTCCCAGTCAATTCTAGGGGTACTCTTCTTCCCCCTTAGCCCTCTGAGCTGCAAAGGGGTGACACACACTAACCAGAGAATCAACTAGCTCGATCACCTCGCAAGGCCGAGCTACCACTCCTCGCCGAGATGGGTATCCCAACTCCCACAAGCTAAGTCAGTCAAGTCTAAAATTATGCAGCATAAGGTTATGCATAATAGAAGAGATCCATCCTCCTCCTCCTCCCTCCTTTATATATATATATATATATTTAAGTCATTTACTCTCCCAAAATCCCATGTAATTTATTGTTCAATAATTTAATTCATAATAATCCTCCCCATACATGTGTCACCCATCCCCTTCATTGCACCATAAATTAATTTCATTAATTAATTAATTACTCCTATTTCCCTCACCCACCTAAAAGCATTCCTAGAATTGCTCCTAGCTGTCCCCAAATTTCCTTACACATATTAGTAACTTACCCCCTTACTAATTTACTAGTTGAGTTTAATTTAGAAAGTCCTTAAATGCTAGATACCTTACTAAGTTAGTCTTTCTGCTTTTTCCTTGTGTTTCCCCTTTCTTTTTATGATTCCCTCTTTTTCCTAGTTTCTTAATTCTTTTAGATTTCCCTCTTTCCCTTTTTAATTAAAAATCAAATTGGCAGGTGTAGAAAATTAACTTTTTCCCCTTTTTATTTTTAATTAATAAATTTTTAATTAGCATAAGTGATAAAACAATTATTTCCCCCTTTTAAATTTTATCCCCCAAAAGATTTTTATAAATTAATTGAATTACTTACCCGCTTCTCGTCACATGATTAATGATGATTATCATTATTATTTATTTATTTATATTTATATTTTTATGTAAATAGATATTTTTTTATCACAAGTATCACTTAGACCTAGACTTTATTTTCCTGGGTCGGGTGACATTTTATTAGGGAAATTGTTTTAAATCTTTCTGATCACGTTATTCATCCTAAGGCCATCTAGGTTTATCCATTTATTAATTAACAACGCAAGGTGCCCTTCAGGATGCACTAGGTTCTCCAAGGGTGCCACTCGCCTCGCATTGTTTCCCTTGCGCGACGTACCCTTCAGGACGCACTACGTGCTCCAAGAGTGCCACTCGCCTCATTTTGTTCACCTTGTGTGACATGCCCTTCAGGACACACCACGTTCTCCAAGGGTGTCACTCACCTCTTGACTGACTTAGTAGACATAAAAAACCCCTGGAGTCAATACTCCACTAGGTGATCTTGTGGGAGACTAAGGGCCTTTAAGGAATAAGGCCCTTGCCTTATGGCGCACCCCTTAGAATCATCGTGAGTGATTGTCGCAATCGACCCTCATGGCATCGTGGGTCTTCTCGAACTAGGTAATCGTTAACCTATAGTTTGCTCCACATCGGGAGTTCTAGTAGGTTGTGGTAGGGCTGCTATCCACACTTCTCCCTCAATGTATCTGGTAGTCATGCGTGACCCCTCTACTCCACATGTGATTCTGGTCGACAAGATTTCATCAGCCTGCATCATCAATGAATCATGTCAGAATAATATCCATAATCATATCATCTAATCAGATGCACAAATGTCAATATACAACAATCAAACCCCAATAGTCCACTCCACGACTCAGTCCGGAGTCCAAGGGGTTTCATCGATGCCTTTTCATCCTGGAGGTCCAAAATCCTGCACACTCAGGAAAACTGAGTCAATAGAACCTGTCTATGTCAATACAACAAAATAACATGTCATCAATTCATAACGCCTCATAATCATAATCAAATGCCCAAAAGTATAATAATCCAGATCACTTGCAAGCAAGTGTTCTCAAAGAATAAGTTCTCTCAGTGCATGCAAGAGCAGGATGTTACATCTAAATAGGACATTATGAAAGTGATTTTCGAGGACAACATTATCAACACAATCTCTATGCTCATTTTCTTGGCTGTAGATAAAAGACACCATAATAACCACCCATCCTACCACCCAAATAAGTGTGGAAAAAAGGAAAATGAAAATATTTAATTTACTGGCAACTTGGGTTGTTCCCAAATCCTTAAATGGGGGCTCCACTTCAAATTCTAATGTTAAAATATAATTTAATTAAACATGGTAAATGCTAACAACGAGTTGAAAATTTATCATTATAAGTTAAACACTAAGATTAAACTAAAATTTAACTTTTTATTATGATCTCAAGATTTCCTTTTGATGGTTGGGAGGAGGCCTTATAAATGATGGAAATCGATGGTTGATTTACATTAATTCAATGAGAGTTGTGAACAACATTTTCTATGCCATTACCATGAAAAAAAAGAGCATATTTCAGTGTTATAATGTGGAAATAGGCATAGGTTTGGAGGGGAATTTATTGGTGGGTTATATGCCAACACAATTACTAACCTAACGAGAACTGTGACCTCAAAACAAGAACTATGGTGTAAAAAATCCACATTTTGGTGTCAAAAACACAAAAATAAACCCCCATTTCAAAAAATGGCGCTACCGGTAGTACCCCCTTTTTACATGGTGGTTAAAACTGCGACTTGTTTAAAATCATTTCATTGACAACCAATATTGTTAAAATTGCATTGTAGATAATTGGCCCCCAAATCGAAAAGCGATGCTACCAATAGTACCCTTCTTATTTTTGGAGTTAAAATTAGCTTGTAAATCGAAAAATGATATTTTATTTATTAATCAATTTTATTTTATTTTTTTAATTTATATTAAAAATAAATAAATTAAAAAAATAAACTCCAAATACATATTTTTTTTTTCTTTAAAGCAAAAAAATCACATTTTTCTATTTAATGTATTTTTTAAAAAGTTTAAAAATCAAATAAAAAAAAAATTAAACGAAAAACAATCAAATAAAATATTAAAGGCAATCAAAAAAAAAAAATACATCCAAACAAAATTTGGAAAACAAAACAATCACAAAAATAAATACATCCAAAAAAAATTGGAAAACAAAATAATCACAAAAATAAATACATCCAAAAAAAAATCGAAAACAAAATGTTAAAGGCAAAAACACAAAACAAAATAAAAATTAAACTTTACAAAAAGGTAAAAAAAACAAAAAAAAACATAACATCAAACTAATAAGAATTGAAAAAGCCTACTTCAAATAAAAAAGATTAACATCAAATTAATTTTATAAAAAATGGGTGAATTAAACCCCCCCCCCCACACACACACACATATATATATAATAAAACATTTTTAAAAGGCCAAAACAATTACAAAAGTGTTGATCAAATAATTAAAAAAATTAAAAGAAGATGTCATGAGGTCGTGTAGAAGGGGGAGGGCGACCCTTCCCCCTTTCCCTTGAATTGTATGTATACAATTCAAGGGGAGGGGGGCGATGCTCCCCCTTCTACATGATTTTATTTATTTAATTTTATTTATTATTTAATCAACTTTTAAAGGGGGAGATGCTCCCCCTTCTACACTACTTATTTTTTTAATTTTTTTTATTATTTAATCAATTTTTTTTGTAATTTTTTTAGTAATTTGTTTTTAATTCATCCATTTTGTTTTTAAATTTAATGTTAACCTTTTTAGTTTTTAAATTTTCTGTGTAAGATTTTTTAATTTTTATTGAGGATGATGATGATTAACGTCCACTAAGACCTAATTAGTCTATCGGACCTTAAGAGGGTAAGTGATTACTTGTGATTCTTTAGAATTGTGTTTTTGTGCTCGAAAAGCATTAAGAGAAGCTTTCCAAGATCACCATACTTTTGTTGAGTTAAGAGGTTAGGAAGGTTGGTAGTGTGATCAATATTTTGAAAATGAGATCTAATATGGGTATAGGCTGGACAATCTAAGAGAAAGTGTTTTTCATATTCAACCTTCTTAGTGTCACAAAGGTGACATACTCTTTCATCCCATGGCGTTTTATGAATTGACCAACGCCCAGTTTCACTATGGAGCTCGTGAGAATTTGTTCTTATCTTAGCAATGCTTATTTTTTTCTTTACACTTGGCAAAACAGATAGATAATTTTGATCTTCTAGATTAGGGTTGATTATATCTTTATAATAC
>ML790672.1:124369-134593 GCA_009831015.1 Picea engelmannii | reverse complement strand
TACAACTTAAATCCTAAATTATGGATCCATATCCAACTTTGGACGTACAATTTAATATAACCAACTTTAACAATTTGGTCCTTAGGTTTTACCATACAATTCTTAGCCTTTATGCACATGAGGTAGGTTTATGTCTGAAAATGTTAATATAAGTTTATAGACAAGTGTAAAATCACAAACTACAACTTATGCAAGTTGAACCAAAAAGTTTGGCTCAAAATTGATATTAGGGTGTGCATTTGAGGCTGAGGAAGTTTTGCATACAAATTTACAATTCCAATTATAGGCGCATGAAAACAACCTTTTTTATTCTTCAATTGAACTTTATATGAATATGTAGATTTACCATTATGTAATTCCATCTTAAAACTTATAAAACAAATTTTGAAGTTGCGGGGAAGCTTGGGCGTGCGTTTTCATTTAGCCACTTAATACAGTTTATACCTTGCAAATTACAAGGCAAACTTTGCCTCTTTTACACAACAACATTCTTTAAACTTGCAATTGCAAAATTAACAACATGAACATGTCTACTATGATAGACCACACCCCCACCAACTTGCACAACTCAAATCTAAGGTATAATACAACATTGGGCAGGTTTGGGAACAAACATTAGAGAAAAACTCTATGCCCTTTGGATCATAATTAAGGTTGCATTGGATAGATAGGTTAAGAGGATACATGTCTTTGGTGACTCCAAACTTCTGATAGACTGGGAAAATAGTAAAAGTAACATTTCTAACTTGTAGTTGGGGCCTATTTTCCCTTCAAATTTACATTAAATCTCAATTATAGGTGCATGAAAGTAACCTCTCATGTTCTTTAATTGAACTTTAGATGCATATGTAAATTTAAAATTTATTTAAACTCTATATTAAAACTTATAAAACATCTTTTTAAGCTACAAGGAAGCTTGGGCGTGCATTTTTATTTTGTCACTTCGTACAGTTTATACCTTGCAAATTACAAGACAAACTTTACGTCTTTTTCAAAACCACCCATTTTAAACTTGCAATTGAAAAATAAACAACATGAACATGTCTACTATGATAAACCACATCCCCAACAACTTGCACAACTCAAATCTATGGTATAATACAACATTGGGTTACTTTTTACAAACAATTTTTGCATTTCGAGGGTTTTACTATGCATCTCTTGCCTATTTTTGCACTGAAGAGTTTGTTATGTCTGAAAATGATAAACTGACCTTGGTTTCTCTCATAACTCACCATCCTCTGATTCATCAAAATGTCGTGAATCTTTGTGCATAGGAATCATCCTTTTTGGAGTGTAAATGAACTACTAATTGTACTAACATGTTATACATATTGGATTGATCAATTTACAACTTAAATCCCAAATTATTAATCCTTATCCAAATTTGGTCGTGCAGTTTAATATAACCAACTTTAACAATTTGGCCCTTTGGTTTTACAATGCAATTCTTAGCCTTTATGCACATCAAGTAGGCTTATGTATGAAAATTCCAATATAAGTTTATAGGCAAGTGTAAAATCACAAACTACAACTTATGCAAGATGAACCACTAAATTTGGCTCAAAATTGAGACTAGGGCTTGCATTTGAGGCTGGGGCAGTTTTCCCTTCAAATTTACATGAAATTCCAATTCCGGGTGCATGAAAGAAATCTCTCATATTCTTCAATTGAACTTTAGATATATAGGTAAATTTATCATTTATGTAACTCCATCTTAAAACTTATAAAACAAATTTTGGAATTACAGGGTAGCTTGAGCGTGCATTTTCATTTGTCACTTGGTAAAGTTTAAACCTTGCAAATTATAAGGAAAACTTTGCCTCTTTTGCACAACCACCCTTTTTAAACTTGCAATTGCAAAATAAAAAACATAAACTGGTATACCATGATTAATCACATCCCCAGCAACTTGCACAACTCAAATCTAAGGTATAATATAACATTAGGCAGGTATGGGCACAAACAATAGAGCATAACTATATGCTCTTTGGATCCTAATAAGGTTGCAGTGGACATGGGAGTTAAGAGGCTACAGGTCTTTGGTGACTCTAAAATTCTGATGGACTTGGGAATGGTAAAAGTAACATTTATAACTTGGAGTTGGGGCCTATTTTCAATAGGATTATGGAAAAGAAAATAGTTTTTGAATAGGTGTCCTTTGTTCATGTTTACAGAGTTCAACCACAAAGATGATCAATTATTGAAGGGAGCACTCACTTTGAAGGAATTTGTTTTCTTGTTCTTGAGATTAAGGACCATACTCCTACATATTTGATTCTCTTACATTTTTTTGTTGAATGGATTTTTGGTCTTGTTTTAATTTTTGTTTATGTAAAGTTGGAGAGAGTTTGTCTCATGGTTTTGTCTCAAATTCAATATGAAACTGTGGAACTATTTGTTTAAAGAGTGACATGTATAAGGATGATTGTAAGAGTCGAAATCATAAGCATAGGCTATAATCTTATCTGATAGAGGCAATCTATAAAGGAAATGTCTGCTAACGTTAAAAGTAGAAGGGACCTTGTCAATGTGTATTTCATTTCCACTAGAAATATCAATACAATATTTTTTGTCTCGTAAAAAAATAACTTGAAATATAAATATTTCTTGTAGGTAGATTCAGACATTATTAAAAAGATCAATTAAAGATTGCATATAATCACTAAAGAACACAAACAACATCACATATAAGACAAGTGTGAGTCAAAAGCATTACTGATATTCTATTAATTCCTCATAAATATAAAAGTATGTTTACATGATAGACATCAAAAATACAATATCCATTACAAAAATGACCAAATTCTAATACATATTCTACAACTTTCTCCTCTCCGAAGATTCCTCATGAGGAATCTCTAACAAGACTCTCCTTTGCTATCTTTCTACTTACAAACTTATATATTATGTTCCACATGGGGACCACCATGAGCCATAGGTCGCTTACATAATTGGATCAAAACTAACTTTACATGTATTCATAGGTCCTCGAGCCAATTGTTACAACCTTATATACTACATTACCCATGGTGACCATTGTGACCCACAGGTCGCTTACAAAAGTGGATCATAACTAACTTTACATGTAGTCACATGTCCTCGAGTCAGTTGTTATAGCTTTGAGACGATGCTTAGTACTTGAGGCACACTTTGCCTTGTTGTAGCCAGTCATCTGTTGCAATTGATACTCAAAAGGGTAATTTATCTAGTCATCAACTTCACACTATGGGGTGGTACTGAAGTAACTTAAAATGTGAATGGGTTCCAAAATTTGTAGTGCACCAAAGGGTCTAATGGAATATACAAAATGAAGTATGGATATGGAGGGTGCACCACTAGGAGGGAAGAGAGTAGGGGAAGTATTAGGGATGCACTTGAGGCAGAATATTATGGTGGGGATAGACAAGATTGATACAAACAAGGTATATGATTACCAATTCTTATGTTCTTGTTACTAATCAACTGTCACGGTATCTTATACCTGAGTCAAACACCTTCAACATCCATTTGGCCCGACCAACCTGGACATATTCCTTCTGGCGAACTACTTTATCTCTCGTCTCCTTGTACTGTCACATTCCCTTGAAATTGTTGGCATCATCGATTCCTCCCCTCAATATGTGCTCTATTTCCTTTGGTCCTCCCACTGCTACTGGAGACTCCCCCTTTCTCTATCTTATGGCCTCTTGGACTATCAATGTTGATTTCACATGCTTCTTCTTGATTGACCTGGAACCATCTTCATACGGGTGTAGTACTATGAACTCTATGCCAACCACCTGAATCCTTCCCAATTTTCCCCCATGATGGCATAGTCTAAATGTTATACGTTTAATTAGCATTTTTCACCTGAATCCGATGATCTAAATCTAGGAAAAATCACAATTTTATGTTGTTTAGCTTGCATTTATGAATGCATAAATGGATTCAACGTCCCGAGAAACCCTTGGGTCACTCGAATTATACAGACTTAACCACTCAATGAGATACTTATTATTCCATGGACTATTGTCCCTTCGCTATAGAAAGTGGTAACATTAGTACATGGTAGTACTGGTCAAGACCAACCATGATGTGACTTCAGTGGTCACATTAACTAACATCTGATTTGAAATTCGCTCATAGCCTCTCTGGAAACACAATTGATCTGGGTCAGGTTATATTCTCCAACCTACCCACATCATGCAAAATTCTAATTTGTACTATGTTCATCCATTAATCCTTGTACTTTCCAACCATATCTCTTGTCCATTCACGATTAATTGACATATTCAAATAGAGTGGGCATAATAAGCCCATACCAAATATTTTTAGCCCCCGTAGCAAGCATAATTAATGTCTCGATTGAGACAACATGGGCATAATAATCCACTAACGAACATTTTTAACTCCCTAGCTAGCATAATTAAGGCCCAATTAGGTGCCAAATGCACCCATGAGACAAAACTTTGCTAACATGGCAATGCCACGTAGGTGCCACAGTGGTAGGCCACCGGGTAATGGTGGTCATGACGGTGATGTCAACGGTCCTGAAAACTGTCGAAGACGAGTCAGTTGGCTGACGAATACTGAATACATCGTAGGTCCGATGAACATCAGGGGACCAAGAAAAAAATGTAACAAAAGTTTGAGAAATAGTGAGTAACGTCTGACAATAAGGTGGATTTTGTTTGTAACGTCAAAACACCCCGTTGGACTTCAACACCATATGTAGTAGTGTGATGGGGCCTAATGTCCTTAACTATTCAACACCCAAAACAATGCCACGACCACCCATTTCGATATCAAACATGTGGGTTTTCAAGGAATAATCACCCATTTGAAGATATACATTTTCACAATGAACCCCAAATTTCATGGAACCTCCATTATCATTCATTATATGGAATTCATTTACAACATGGATATAGAAGTGTGTTTCTTGGGCTACCTATCCATGAATAAAATTATGTGTGCTATTGTTTTTAATTAAGAAAATGAATTTACGATGTTAACTAGACAATTAATTTAAGGGTTTGGGGAGCCAAAATACTAGTCAATGCATGCAGGGAGATTTGGGGTTCCGCATCTGGCCCATAAGAGGGAGTAATGTCTTCAACTGGTGGAGGTAGAGGTTCATGAGGAACAACTTCAATTTTTTTGTTCGAAACATTCTCTGAAATGGCCATACATATTTTTTTCTCTTTACATTTATGCTCAATAAAATATTTCTCATCATAATTGTGGTACAGACCTTTAAGTTGGTGCTCCACCATTTTAGCACAGGTTAAATTTTGGATCTCCAGAGGATAGGAAGGAGAGGGATTGGTGGCATGAAGATGAGAAATAAAGGATGGTTTTTATTTGGGCATTCACAACCTTTTGGGATTCCCTGGCTCTTTGACCATCTTCTAACCAATTAGTAGGGTGATCCATTAAGACTTGGGAACATATCTCTTCCTTCAAACCATTGATAAAAGCATTCCCTTAAGAAGGTATATGACATGCCTTCGGTGCGGAAATAAATTTGCTCTAAAGGTAGAGATGAACTCTTCAACTATACCAAATTGTTTAAGCTTGGTTAGGTGGCCTAAATAATGAGTGCATGGTTCAAAATGTTCATAAAGGTCTTATATTGCTTATGTCCAAGAAATATAGCCCCTATGGGAGTTATTATGCCATTTCCAACATTGCCAACATTCAGGATCTAAATATAAGACACCCACATGAAGTTTCATTAAGTCATCAATGATACCATGAAGGGAAAAATAATGTTCCAATTGAGTGACCTAGCCTATGGGGTCAGAGCCATCAAATTTTTTTATATCCACTTTAGGGAGTTGATTCTGTGTGTGAGTCATAATATCATGAAGAAATTGGTAAGAGTTAGGACCCATGGGATTGGATGATTCAACTCCCTCTGTTGAGATTGTTGTTACATGAATTGATTGTACATTGCCATGAGTTGGGCCAATTGTTTTGGGGCTAGGTCTAGTTTGTTGAGCTTGGCATTGATGAAAGAAAACATTTTCTCAATAGAGGAGTGGGTATGACCTAGTTGGTTTTGTAACTCCTCACATAGAGTTTTTGATCTAGATTATTTTCGGCAAGAAATGAGAGTGGAGATATAATAAATAAATGCACAGATATATCATAGATTTCCAATAATATAACAAAAATGTATCATAGATGCAACCATAAACACATGCATACAGTAATACATGATTTCTATTAATGAAAGAAATGTAAAGAGACTGTAAAAATACAAAGTGAAAGACTCGCTAGAACGATGACATCTTATCTCTGAGAAGAGATGTGAAGGCTACTCACATTCGCAATAAGATGATTACAATGAGGATCTGAAGGCCCTTTTACAATAAACCGGAATGCCAAAAACCCTAGACATCCAGAAACCTAACCCTAGGAGATGAAGCGCCAAAATTCATGTGGGTCGGGGCCTCGTTTGGGTAAGTTAGTACATAAACTTCCCGGGGTCGTAAGTGTTGCATACGATCTCTGTTTTACACATATGATAGCCCATTGGAAAGTTATCGTCACGGAGATTCATTTTGGGGGCTCAATTATGTCTTTGGACATCAATGAGAAGCTCTATCCCTAAAAACCTTCATTTATGCCCTCAAAATGGCCCCAGAAGTTTATAACTGCTAAAAATAGTAAATTGCCAAAATTGTTAGAAAATTATTTTGAGCTAGTTGGAAAAGGTGGGTGGCCACCGATATCCACCTGGATCAGTTTCCATGGTGGAGACTCAGTTGGTGAGATCATGGATTTCGGTAGCCATAGGGATTTGGGTTCACAAGAACAAGGTTAATGAAGAGTGGTACAAATGTGATCAATTTTTGTTTCTAGGTTTATTGAGATAGTTATTGGGTAATGGGGTGAGCAGGTCCACCAAAAAAGGGTTATTGGATAATGGTACCATGATGATCAACATGACATAAGGAATCTATTGAGATAGATCCCAATTAAGGGTGTGGTGAGGACTTGGTTCTTTTTTTTTAATACTCATGCGTAGCTATACTCCCACCTAAATAATGCTACGCTGGTATAATGATCAAATTCTCAATACTATAGCTTATGTAGGGATTTCGTTGACTAGTAGCACGAAGCAAGGTTTTTAGTGACTGAATGTGTAAATTTTCAAGAAATCCCCTTTTGTAAGAGTGTCTAAGACTGACAACAAGGATTAGGGCTTCAAGGGTCCAAAGGACAAGGGAGTGCCATGTTCTATAGATCTTTTATATATGTATGGCTTCTAAGAGTAGTACTCAACCCATTTTCTCAAGGCTCTAACTAAGTAGGATCAAATGTACCCTTAGTCATACTACCCAATTACTTGGGTATGATAGAGTAATATTCCTGAGTGTTGTTCTCAGTGCCACTATAGAAACTAGATAATGGATTGACTTGTCTAAAATTTATTTTAGGAAACCTAGAGAATTTCGATACACTCGATGATATGTGGATGTGAAACTTTGTATACATGTGTTGTTTGATGCAATACTACTTGAAGGGGTACCAATAGGGGTTACAAGGGTTCCCAATTAGGAGAAACCTCTTGTATTTCATGTGTGTATGTTTCCCCTATCCTAGTTTTACCCACTAAACAATATATCACCAAGTTATTTATAAATGTCAAAAAATGTCTCTAGTTTTAAAAAAATTGCTTTAAAATATGTGCTCAAGAAAGTTCTTTGATACCACTTGTGGTGTTCTTTATTAAAAAAATGAAATATATAGAGAATAAATAATAGATTTTACTCATATTTACTGTAGAAAAAACATATTGCAATAACAATAACCAAATAAAGGACTATAATAGAACCAAAATATTATACCTTTATTAGTGGAATAAATGTTCACTCGCCTCTTTGAGGGGGGGACCTCCCATTAAATAGAGCTTCAATTACAAATAACTTCACAAGACATCTCATTACATTGCTTCTACTTCTTTATATAGTACTATTTACCTCATAGGAATATTCTAGAGAAGGAACTTTCTAGTAGGCAAAACCTTATAGTAAGCCTTCTTACATTTATTGCTTTCACACTACTACATGGGCCTTATTTACTAGAGATGGCCTCCATACATAGAAATACATAGCAACCTATCAATCTACTTAAGGGGTTAGGGAGAATATGATCCTTACACTATCAACACATTGTTTATTTTCAATTTTTCTTAAGAATATGTTCAGATTGCTTTTCTTGCATATGTTTATCAACTACTATTTTCTACACAATCCAAATAGGTCTATGGTGTAACATAGTGGCACTACTATCCACATGAAATGGTCAACCACTATCAAAATGGAAATAGAAAAATATTTTCTCTAAAAGAAAAACCCTACCAAGCATTTGGTCAATTTTATCTATCTCTTTCTAAAATTCATCCAAGTAAACAATATCTTAGTAGAGTCCTACCATTGATTTTGATTAGGGTCATATAGACTACATGGTAGGTTTTTAGTGTAATTAAAGCTTCTTTCTCCCAAAACAACAAGCACAAAGGAAACACGCCTTCTTTGTCTTCTAAAAATGCAACCATATTAAAATCCCCACAAATGAGCCATGGGTTGTATAGGGTCTCATTTGCTAACCAACACCAAAGTCTGTATAATCACATGAATCATTAGAATCATATATATTAGCTGAGCCCAACAACCAACCATCAATATTCAATATCACTCATACAAGTCTCTGAAATGGGTTAGACCCCAATCAATGATGACACTAGCTAATTGCGAAGAGATGAACACAACACCATGTTTCCCATCATAATGAAAATCCTGTTGGATTACTGAGAGGGGGGGTGAATCAGTAATAACATAATTTTCTTCAAAAGTTATATCAATGTAGAATTATTATCCAATAATGAGCAGTAATAAATAAACAATCACACACATGCACAGTACACCAATGTTTTACGTGGAAACCTAAATCGGGAGAAAATCACGGAATGTTTTTTCTTATATGTCTTGAAGAATTACATTCATTGGAAGCACCAACTTCCTTTGTTTTCCAACTACAACTGGAAGGTGGTTCCAACCTCCTAGTTTCTCAAGCTACAACCTGAGGGAAGCTCCAACTCCCCAAATCTTTGGCTACAACCAGAAGGAGGCTACAACCCCCAATGTCCTTCGGCTACCACCGGAAGGTGGCTACAACCACCTTTCCTTGCCCCGTCATGCCACCCTGAAGTAGAAGTAGAATGATGGAACCACTGTCACACTATCACTGTGAAATATACTGCTGTAAACATGTACCAATAATTTTGAACCATGCATCAACCTGTACCTCAACCTGTAATCAACCTGTACCATAAAAAAGTGCATCAACCATGCACCAACCTGTAATCAACCTGTACCTTAAAAAAGTGCATCAACCATGCACCAACCTATAATCAACTTGTATCTTAAACAAGTACATCAACCATGCACCAACCTCAACAAAAATCCCTCATTAATTTCATCATCCAAATCTGATTTGTAGATCTGTAATAGACCTAGTGTATATGATCACATTCCTGCAAACCTTCCTTAACTTTTAAAAACAAAAGACTAGCATTTTCATCAAACTTGTTTTTAGTCTCACATGCCTAGTTTTTCATTAGTCAACAACCCTAACTTGAAGTAATCATAACTTTGAACCTGTAATGTATAAAGATATGAAACTGATACACAATGTTCTTCAGTGTTTTTTATGCAATTCCTCCAAGTGGCACTACTTGGAACCGCTTAGAAAAGGATTTATAGCAAAAATGGCATACCTTTTTGAATTTTGTCTTATTCTAGAGAGCGACCTTGTAGAGTGTGCCCCGCACAAAATATTTGATTAAATGATCTAAAACTGTTACAAAGAATACTACAGAATGTACCCTAACCAACACATTTTTTCTCACTGAATTTGGATATGTTGTGAAGAAGTTATGACGTTTTTACCCGAAACACCTGATTTTGACTAGTTTCGGGACTGGCCACAAACCCTATTTTCCATAGAGTGTAACTCCAAAAATACAACGACCCACAAGATGAATTTTGAACCACATATACTTGGATATGTTTTCTCACTTGCATAAAAATTTCAGGATCTGAATCATTATAGAAAAAACGTTATAGCGAAAATGGTGAGATGACCTGAAAATAACATACCTTAGAAAGCACCATCAAAAGAATTTATCCTTCCTTGCATTTCGGCCTTCTTTTCTTCACTTTCCTCAGA
>ML790672.1:92917-117229 GCA_009831015.1 Picea engelmannii | reverse complement strand
TTGGGTCCATTACCCAAACCTGGGGTCTCCAACTTCTCATGGCCATAACTCTCTAACCGTGAGGAATTATGTGGCGTTCCACATACCACCGGAAATGAAATGACAAGAACTATCCATCTAGGATATTTTCCCTAAAAAATTCACTTTCATTATCTCATTATTCCATAATTAAGCATGGGTTCTCTTACTCCATAAAGCATCTTCCTGTGAGGGCTTTCACTATAAGGGGACCACTTTGGAGTTCATCCATATTTACTTCTTATCAACCATGAAAAAACAATAATGAGTCATATTTACATCAAACACTATTGGGTCAATTACCCAAAACTTTGTGTTACGGGTCTTTCTTCAAGGGTTGACATCAATGACAACCAACCTTAATCAACAAATCCAAGACAAATAACATATACGACCATATGCAACATAAAACCTCAAATTTCAATTTATTGTAGACAAATAAGATATGTCCCACCAATAGAAGATAACACTTTGTAGATAGCGTGTTTTTTGCTAAGGTTGTTCAAGGCTCGAGCATTCCAAGAGGTCACTTTCACTAAAAAATTGCATCACCTTGCATCTCTAGCTCATTTCACTCGAGATCACATAGAGGATAAAAGGGTGGTTTGTGACATTACAACTCACTCAAAAATATCAGAGGGAAATTTGTTTCAACCAATTTGGTTGGCCATCAACATGAAATACAATGTCCTTTTCTAAATAATGGAAAAGTTTTGGAGGAGGTTGAGCTCTATAATTTCCACCCCCATGTTGCACCGAGCTAGAGGAAGGCTTGCTAGCCATTAACGTCAGAAGCCATCCATGGTTGGGCCCCTTAGTGAATTGAATCTTGTCACTTGTTAACCTTTGTTCTTCCTTACAACTTGAGCTTAAACACCTTCACCTGCATTGGTTGCCTAGGAAGCACTTGACATCATGGGGGCTTGGGTGGGTAGGGCAGAGTCTAAGTCATCTTGTGACAAAAGCAGGTAGTCCTAATTGCAATATTTAGGCTTTAACAACAAAAGCAAGTATTGGGTAGGTTAATGTACGAGACCCTGATATCCTATATGGACATGTGCAAATATCCCTTTGAGCTCCTTGGAAAGGTTAACCCTAACACAAATGTGGTGTTGAGGTCATGGGTTAAAGAAACTTTAATGTTCATGGAAGATGAACACTCGTAAAGGGGCAAATATACATTCTAGAGCCACCCATAGTTGCATTAGGAGGTCGAGGGATTCAAGTTAAACAAGACATGATTGCTAAGCAACTTTATCAACCAAAAAGTCTTAAGACCATGCATAAAAAACAAGTTGAAACATGAAAAAGTCTTTTATCACATTACATGTATGGTTACAATGCCACCAATGAGTTTTTGTCAGTTTAAACATTGATAATGGATATATATTGGGTTTGAGTTAATATCGTGAATAGTTAATTGAGTAGTTGTATAATCATTTTTATAAAATGGTTTTTTTCACCGACTACATAAATCTGTAAGAAATCACTATATTTTTTGTTGTTTAAAGTTTATTTTTGAATGTAGAAATCAACTCATCATGTTCTTTCGATCTAACAATTTCTTACCAGATTTCAAATAAATGTCCCAAAAAAAAAAAAAAAAATAGTCATTTAATAAAACGTTTAGACTACCAATTAATAAATGTTAGCTTGTATCAACAATTTCATTTTTATTTATAAATTTTCATTCTATTTATTTATAAACTCATTTTTAGATTAAAGTTTGTCTGTGACAACAATTGTTATGTATAAATTTATTATTTATAAACTTATACACTTCAAACATAAATCAATTTAGCAAGTATTAACAAAAAAAATTTGTTTATACATTTTTGTGAACAATATTCACTCTATTAAGTAATATTAAATGTTGCAAGTCTTTGAATCCACCACCTATACACCACCCACAAAAACATTCAATTGAATGATATAAAGCTAGCTGGATATTAACAACCTTATAAACTTGCAGATTTATAAAATTCAATGTAGTATTAAATGTTGCAATCTATGTTTTATTGTTCTTTGGATCCACCACCTATACACCACCCACAAAAACATTCAAATGAATGCTATAAAGCTAGCTGGATATTAACAACCTTATAAACTTGTAGATTTGTTAAAAGCAATGTTACTTAAGATTCTCATTTATAAATTTATAAAATTGAAAGAAGCAATGCTGATTAAAATTCTCATTTATAAACTACTTCTATACTGGAGAGAAACGTTAATTAAAGTTAAATTTTATTCATATTTATAAACTTTCATTTTATAAAGCTAGTCTAGAGTTCATTGAAGTTTGTAAACATTAATTATTGTATTCTTATTTATAAATTTTCATTTGAAAGTATAAATGAATTCACTAAGTATTAATAATTTTTTTCTTATTTATGAATTTTAATTTTTATTTATAAAATGTTAACATTATTCATCCAATTAAATAATATTGAATTAAGTTAAATAATATTGAATGCTTTAATGGGTGTTGTACAAACAATGGGATCCATCACTTATTCAAATTCAATGACCTATACACCACCTGGCCTTGAATGTTGTATATCGAGGTGGATATTCACATCCTTATAAACTTGTACACTTTTATAAATTGTGTGATCCATCAATTATTCAAATTAAACTACCTATACACCACCCACGTGCCCTTGAATGTTGTATCAAGGTGGATATTCATAGCCGTATAAACTTGTACACTTGAAAAAATCAATGTTGATTAAGATTTTCATTTATATCCTTGAAATAAGAAATGTTGATTAAGATTGATAATGTTCGGATTGAACTAAATAACAGGTTCATTTGTACCCAATGGATTGAAAGGTAGAGATGAACTCTTCAACTATACCAAATTGTTTAATCTTGCTTAGGTGTCCTAAATAATGAGTGTCTCAGTCAAAAGATTTATAAAGGTCTATGACAAATTGTGTCTAAGCAATATAGCTTTTATGGGAGTTCTTATGCCATTTTCAACATTGCCAACATTCAGGATCTAAATATAAGACACCCACATGAATTTTCATTAAGTCATCAATGATACCATGAAGGGAAAAATAATGTTCCATTTGAGTGACCTAGCCTATGGGGTTAGAGCCATCAAATTTGTTTATATCCACTTTAGGGAGTTGATGTCGTTTGTGAGTCGTAAGATTATGAAGAATTTGGTAAGAGTTAGGACCCATGGGATTGGATGATTCAAATCCCTCTGCTGAGATTGTTGTTACATGACTTGATTGTACATTGTCATGAGTTGGGCCAGTTGTTTTGGGGCTAACTCTAGTTTTTTGAGCTTGGCATTGATGAAAGCAAACTTTTTCTCAGTAGAGGAGTGGGTATGACCTAGTTGGTTTTGTAACTCCTCACATAGAGTTTCCAAGGTGGAGACTCAGTTGGTGAGATCATGGCTTTTGGTAGCCATAGGGATTTGGGTTCACAAGAACAAGGTTAATGTAGAGTGGTACGAATGTGGTCAATGTTGCTTTATAGGCTTATTGAGATAGTTATTGGGTAATGGGGCGAGCAGGTCCACCAAAAAAGGGTTATTTGATAATGGTACCACGATGATCAACACGACATAGGAAATCTATTGATATGGGTCCCAATTAAGGGTGTGGTGAGGACTTAGTTCTTTTTTTTTAATATTCATGCATAGCTATACTCCCACCTAATTAATGTTGGGCTGACATA
Source organism: Picea engelmannii (assembly GCA_009831015.1). NCBI lineage: Eukaryota > Viridiplantae > Streptophyta > Pinopsida > Pinales > Pinaceae > Picea > Picea engelmannii. The sequence continues at coordinate 113,515 of ML790672.1, read as the reverse complement.
ATGATCAATTTCTCAATACTATAGCTTATGTAGGAATTTCGTTGACTAGTAGAAGGAAGCAAGGTTTCTAGTGACTGAATGTGTAAATTTTCAAGACATCCCCTTTTGTAAGAGTGTTTAGGACTCGCAACAAGGAGTAGGGCTTCAAGGGTCCAAAGGACAAGGAAATTCCACATGCTATAAGTCTTTGATATATTTGTGGGGTCTAACAGTAATACTCAACCCATTTTCTAGAGGCTCTAACTAAGGAGGATCGAATGCACCCTTAGTTGTACTACCCAATTACTTGGGTATGATAGAGTAATATTCTTGAGTGTTGTTCTCGGTGCCACTATAGAAACTAGATAGTGGATTGTATTATCTAAAACTAGTTTTAGGAAACCTAGAGAAATTCTGATATACTCAATGATATGTGGATGTGAAACTTTGTATACATGTGTTGTCTGATCGAATACTACTTGAATGGGTACCAATAGGGGTTACAAGGGTTTCTCAACTAGGAGAAACCTCTTGTAATTTATGTGTGTATGTTTCCCTATCCCAGTTTTAGCCACTAAACAATAGATCACCATGTTATTTATAAATGTCGAAAAATGTCTCTAGTTTTAAAAAAAATTGCTCTAAAATATGTGCTCGAGAAAGTGCTTTGATACCACTTGTGGTGTTCTTTATTAAAAAATTGAAATATATAGAGCATAAATAATAGATTTTACCCAGATTTACTATAGAAAAAACACATTGCAACAACAATAACTAAATAAAGAACTATAAAAGAACCAAAATATTATACCTTTATTAGTGGAAGAAATGTTCACTCGCATCTTCGAGGGGGGGGGGGAGGGGCTCCCATTAAATAGAGCTTCAATTACAAATAAATTCACAAGACATCTCATTACATTTCTTCTACTTCTTTATATAGTATTATTTACCTCCTAGGAACATTCTAGAGAAGGAACTTTTTAGTAGGCAGAACCTTATAGTAAGCCCTTCTTACATTTATTGCTTTCACACTACTACATGGGCCCTGTTTATGAGAGATGGCCTCCATACATAGAAATACATAGCAACCTATCTATCTACTTAGGTGGTTAGCGAGAATAGGATCCTTACACTATCAACACATTGTTTATTTTCAATTTTTCTTAAGAATATGTTAGCATTTCTTCTCTTGCCTATGTTTATCAACTACTATTTTCTACACAATCCCAATAGGTCTATGGTGTAACAGATTGGCACTACTATCCACATGAAATAGTCAACCACCATCAAAATGGAAATAGAAAAATATTTTCTCTAAAAGAAAAACCCTATCAAGCATTTGGTCAATTTTATCTATCTCTTTCTAAAATTCATCCAAGTAAACCACATCTTAGTAGAGTCCTACCATTGATTTTGATTAGGGTCATATAGCACACATGGTAGGATTTTAGTGTAATTAAATCTTCTTTATCCCCAAACAAAAATCACAGAGGAAACACGCCTTCTTTGTCCTCTAGAAATGCAAGCATGTTAAAATCCCCACAAATGAGCCATGGGTTGTATAGGGTCTCATTTTCTAACCAACACCTAAATGTTGCATAGTCACATGAATCATTAGAAGCATATATATTAGGTTAGCCCAAAAACCAACCATCAAGATTCAATATCACTCATACAAGTCTATGCTAGATCCCAATCAATGATGACACTAGCTAATTGCGAAGAGATGAACACAACAACACCACCTTTTCTATCATAATGAAAATCCAAGACAAATAACATATATGGCCATATGCAACATAAAACCTCCAATTTCAATTTCTTGTAGACAAATAAGATATGCCCCACCAATAGAAGATAACAATTTGTAGATAGTGTGTTTTTTGCTAAGGTTGTTCAAGGCTCGAGCATTCCAAGAGGTCACTTTCACTAAAAAATTGCAGCACCTTGCATCTTTGGCTCATTGCACTTGAGGTCACATAGAGGATAAAAGGGTGGTTTGCGACAATACAATTCACTCAAAAATATCTGAGGGCAATTTGTTTCAACCAATTTTGTTGGCCATGAACATGAAATACAATGTTCTTTTCTTGAGAATGGAAACTTTGTGGAGGAGATTGAGCTCTACAATTTCCACCCCCATGTTGCACCAGGCTAGAGGAAGGTTTGCTAACCATTAACATTAGAAACCATCCATGATTGGGCCCTTAGTGACTTGAACGTTGTCATTTGTTAACCTTTTTTCTTCCTTCCAACCTCAGCCTAAACAACTTCACCTACATTGGTTTCCTAGGAAGCACTTGACATAATGGGGGATTGGGTGGGCAGGGTAGAGTCTATGTCATGTTGTGACAGAAGCAGGTAGTCCTAATTGCAATGTTTAGGCTTTAACAACGAAAGCAAGTATTAGGTAGGTTAATGTACGAATCGATTACCTGTGGACCCTAATATCCTATGTGGACATGTGCAAAGATCCCTTTGAGATCCTTGGAAAGGTTAACCCTAACAAAAATGTGGTGAGTTCATGGGTTAAATAACATGTCATGTTCATGGAATATGAACATCCCTACAGGGGAAAATATACATTCTAGAGCCACCCATAGTTGCATTACGAGGTCGAGGAATTAAAGTTAAACAAGAAATTGTTACTAAGTGACTTTATCAACCAAAACGTCTTGAGACCAAGCATAAAAAACACTAATGGTATTTTTGTAGACCTCTTGGGTCTCTTTACAAGATCTCTTGCACACAAGCTAGGCCAACAAGTTGAAACATGAAGAAGTATTTTATCAAACTACATGTATGTGTAAAATTCCACCAATGAGTTTCTCACACCATTCTAATCCATCCTTTAGATTGATCATTGCCTCAAGAGGCACCCTCCCAACAAAGTAATCCATAATAGATCCTACATGAAAATGATGGCATACACTATCACAATAAGAATAAAAAAACCAATAAAAAACCAATATAAAGAGGAGGACGTTACTCTGTGTTAAACATTTAGAACAAACTCTCCACTTACAAACTTACAAACTTTAAGATCCATCCTTTGCTATATCTCATTTGTTATCTCTCTACTTACAAACTTATATATTATGTTCCCCATGGGGACCATCGTGACCCATAGGTCGCTTACATAAGTGAATCAAAACTAACTTTACATTTATTCACAGGTCCTCGAGCCACTTGTTACAGCCTTATATATTATGTTACCCATGGGGACCATCGTGGCCCATAGGTCGCTTACAAAAGTGGATCATAACTAACTTGACATGTATTCACATGCCCTCAAGACAATTGTTACATCTTTGAGACAATGCTTAATACTTGAGGCACATTCTGCCTTGTTTAGCCAATCATCTGTTGCAATCAATACTCAAAAGAGTAATTTATCCAATCACCAGCTTCACATTGTGGGGTGGTACTGAAGTAGCTTACAATGTGAATGGGTTCCAAAATTGGTAGTGCACCAAAGGGTCTAATGGAATATACAAAATGAAGTATGGATATGGAGGGTGCACCACTAGGAGGGAAGAGAGCAACGAAAGTATTGGGGACCTTCTTGAGGTAGAATATTATGGTGGGGATAAACAAGATTGATACAAACAAGAAATATGATTACCAATTGTTATGGTCTTGTTACTAAGAAACTATCATGGGTATCTTATACCTGGGTCAAACACCTTCAACATCCATTTGGCCCAACCAACCCGGACATATTCCTTTTGGTGAACTACTTTGTCTCCCATCTCCTTGTACTGTCACATTCCCTTGAAATTGTTGGCATAATCAATTCCTCCCTTCAATATGTGCTCCATTTCCTTTTGTCCTCCCACTGTTGATGGAGACTCCCCCTTTCTTTGTCTTATGACCTCTTGGACTATCAATGTTGATTTCGCGTGCTTTTTCTTGACTGACCTGGAACCAGCTGCATATGGGTGCAATATTATGACCTCTAATCCAACCACCTAAATCCTTCCCAAGTTTCCCCCATGGTGGCGTAGTCTAAATGTTCTACGTTTAATTAGAATTTTTCACCTGAATCGGATGATCTAAATCTAGGAAAAATCACAATTTTATGTTGTTTAGCTTGCATTTTTGAATGCATAAATGGATTCAATGCCCTGAGAAACCTTTGGGGCACTCGGATTATACAGACTTAACCGCTCAACTAGATACTTATTATGCCATGGACTATTGTCCCTTCGTTATAGAAAGGGGTAACTTTAGGACATGGTAGTACTGGTCAGGAACAACCATCATATGAATTCAATGGTCACATTAACTAACATCTAACTTGAAATTCGCACATAGCCTATCTGGAAACACAATTGATCTGGGTCAAGTACTGTCCAGCCTGCCCACATCATGAAAAATTCTAATTTGTATTATGTTCATCCATTAATCCTTGTAATTTCCAATCACATCTCTTGTCCATTCACGATTAATTGATGTCTTCATACACAACAGGCATAATAATCCAGCACCAAACATTTTTATCCTTTGTAGCAAGCATAATTAACGTCTCGATGGAGACATCATGGGCATAATAATCCACTAACGAACATTTTTAACTCCCTAGCTAGCATAATTAAGGCCCAATTAGGTGCCAAATGCACCCATGAGACAAAACTTTGCTGACATTGCAATGCCACATAGGTGCCACAGTGGTATGCCAAGGGGTAATGGTGGTCACGATGGTGATGTCAACGATCCTGAAAATCGTCGAATACGAGTCAGTTGGCCAACAAATACTGACTACATTGTCGGTCCAATGAACATTAGGGGACCAAGAAAAAAATGTAACAAAATTTTGAGAAATAGTGAGTAACGTCCGACAATAAGGTGGATTTTGTCTGTAACGTCAGAACACCCCATTGGACTTCAGAACCATATGTAGTAGTGTGATGGGGCCTAATGTCCTTAACTATTCAACACCCAAAACAATGCCACAACCACCCATTTTGATAGCAAACATGTGGGTTTTCAAGGAATAATCACCCATTTGAAGATACACATTTTCACAATGAACCCCACATTTCATGGAGCCTCCATTAGCAATCATTATATGGAATTCATTTACAACATGGATATAGAAGTGTGTTTCTTGGGCTACCTATTTGTGAATAAAATTATGGGTGCTATTGTTGTCAATTAAGAAAATGAATTAATGATGTTAACTAACCAATTAATTTAAGGGTTTGGAGAGCCAAAATACTAGTCAAGGCATGCAGGGAGATTTGAGGTTCCGCATCTGGCCCATAGGAGGGAGGAATGTCTTCAACTGGTGGAGGTATAGGTTCATGAGGTATAACTTCAGTTTTGTTGTCTGAAACATTCTCTAAAATGGCCATGCATATTTTTTTATCTTTACATTTATGCTCAATAAAATATTTCTCATCATAATTATAGTAGATCCCTTTAAGTTGGTGTTCCACCGTTTTAGCACAGGTTAAATTTTGGATCTCGAGAGGAGAGGAAGGAGAGGGATTTGTGGCATGAGGATGAGAAATAAAGGATGGTTTTTATTTTGGCATTCACAACCTTTTGGGCTTCCCTGTCTCTTTGACCATCTTCTAACCAATTAATAGGGTGATCTATTAAGATTTGGGCACATATCTCTTCCTTCAAACCATTGATAAACACATTCCCTTAAGAAGGTATATGACATGCCTTTGGTGCGAAAATAAATTTTCTCAAAATGTAGAGATGAAATCTTCAACTATACCAAATTGTTTAAGCTTGGTTAGGTGGCCTAAATAATGAGTGTTTGGTTCAAAAGGTTCATAAAGGTCCTATATTGCTTGTGTCCAAGCAATATAGCCCCTATGGGAGTTATTATGCCACTTCCAACATTTCCAACATTCAGAATCTAAATATAAGACACCCACATGAAGCTTCATTAAGTCATCAATGATACCATGAAGGGAAAAATAATGCTCCATTTGTGTGACCTAGCCTATGGGGTCAGATCCATCAAATTTTTTTATATCCACTTTAGGGAGTTGATTTTGTGTGTGAGTCATAAGATCATGAAGAAATTGGTAAGAGTTAGGACCCATGGGATTGGATGATTCAACTTGCTCTATTGAGATTGTTGTTACATGAATTGATTTTACATTGTCATGAGTTGGGCCAACTATTTTGGGGCTAAGTCTAGTTTGTTGAGCTTGGCATTGATGAAAACAAACTTTTGCTCAGTAGAGGAGTGGGTATGACCTAGTTGGTTTTGTAACTACTCACATAGAGTTTCCATGGTGGAGACTCAATTGGTGAGATCGTGGCTTTTTGTGCCCATAGGGATTTGGGTTCACAAGAACAAGGTTAATGGAGAGTGGTACAAATGTGATCAATGTTGCTTTCTAGGTTTATTGAGATAGTTATTGGGTAATGGGGTGAGCAAGTCCACCAAAAAAGAGTTATTGGATAATGGTACCACGATGATCAACGTGACGTAAGGAATCTATTGAGATAGGTCCCAATTAAGGTTGTGGTGAGGACTTAGTTCTTTTTTTTAATACTCATGCAGAGCTATACTCCCACCTAAATAATGTTGTGTTGACATAATGATCAAATTCTCAATACTATAGCTTATTTAGGAATTTTGTTGACTAGTAGCATGAAACAAGGTTTCTAGTGACTGAATGTGTAAATTTTCAAGACATCCCCTTTTGTAAGAGTGTCTAGGACTGGCAACAAGGAGTAGGGCTTCAAGGGTCCAAAGGACAAGGGAGTGCCACGTGCTATAGCTCTTTTATATATCTATGGGGTATAACAGTAGTACTCAACACATTTTTTCAAGGCTTTAACTAAGGAGGATCGAATGTACCCTTAGTCGTACTACCCAATTACTTGGGTATGACAGAGTAATATTCCTGAGTGTTGTTCTCGGTGCCACTATAGAAACTAGATAGTGGATTGACTTATTTAAAACTTGTTTTAGGAAACCTAGAGAAATTTGGATATACTTGATGATATGTGGAAGTGAAACTTTGTATACAGGTTTTGTCTGATGCAATACTACTTGAAGGGGTACCAATAGGGGTTACAAGGGTTCCCAATTAGGAGAAACCTCTTGTATTTCATGTGTGTATGTTTCCCCTATCCTAGTTTTACCCACTAAACAATATATTACCATGTTATTTATAAATGCCAAAAAATGTCTCTAGTTTTAAAACAAATTTCTCTAAAATATGTGCTCAAGAAAGTGCTTTGATACCACTTGTGGTGTTATTTATTAAAAAATTGAAATATATAGAGCATAAATAATAGATTTTACCCAGATTTACTGTAGAAAAAACATATTGCAACAACAATAACCAAATAAAGGACTATAATAGAACCAAAATATGATACCTTTATTACTGGAAGAAATGTTCACTCACCTCTTCGAGGGAGGGAACTCCCATTAAATAGAGCTTCGATTACAAATAACTTCACAATACATATCATTACATTGCTTCTACTTCTTTGTATAGTACTATTTACCTCCTAGGAACATTCTAGAGACAGAACTTTCTATTAGGCAGAACCTTATAGTAAGCCTTCTTACATTTATTGTTTTCACACTACTACATGAGCCTTATTTACCAAAGATGGCCTCCTTACATAGAAAGACATAGAAACCTATCTATCTACTTAGGGGGTTAGGGAGAATAAGATCCTTACACTATCAACACATTGTTTATTTTCAATTTTTCTTAAGAATATGTTCGCATTGCTTCTCTTGCATATGTTTATCAACTATTATTTTCTACACAACCCAAATAGGTCTATGGTGTAACATAGTGGCACTACTATCCACATGAAATGGCCAACCACCATCAAAATGAAAATAAAAAAAATATTTTCTCTAAAAGAAAAACCCTATCAAGCATTTGGTCAATTTTATCTATCTCTTTCTAAAATTCATCCAAGTAAACCTTATCTTAGTAGAGTCCCACCATTGATTTTGATTAGGGTCATATAGCCCACATGGTAGGTTTTTAGTGTAATTAAATCTTCTTTCTCCCCAAACAACAAGCACAAAGGAAACACACCTTCTTTGTTTTCTAAAAATGCAACCATATTAAAATCCCCACAAATGATCCATGGGTTGTATAGGGGATCATTTGCTAACCAACACCAAAAGGTTGCATAGTCACATGAATCAATAGAAGCATATATATTAGCTGAGCCCAACAACCAACCATCAAGATTCAATATCACTCATACAAGTCTCTGAAATGGGTTAGACCCCAATCAACAATGACACTAGCTAATTGTGAAGAGATGAACACAACAACTCCACCTTTCCCATCATAATGAAAATCCAAGCCAAATAACATATACGACCATATGCAACATAAAACCTCGAATTTCAATTTCTTGTAGACAAATAAGATACGTCCCACCAATAGAAGATAACACTTTGTAGATAGTGTGTTTTTTGCTAAGGTTGTTCAAGGCTCGAGCATTCCAAGAGGTCACTTTAACTAAAAACTTGCAGCACATTGCATCTTTGGCTCATTGCACTCGAGATCACATAGAGGGTAAAAGGGTGATTTGCTACATTACAATTCACTCAAAAATATATGAGGGAAATTTGTTTCAACCAATTTGGTTGGCCATTAACATGAAATACAATGTCCTTTTCTTGGGAATGGAAAAGTTGTGGAGGAGATTGAGCTCTACAATTTCCACCCCCATGTTGCACCGGATTAGAGGAAGGTTTGCTAGCCATTAACATCAGCAACCATCCATGCTTGGGCCATTAGTGACTTGAACCTTGTCACTTGTTAGCCTTTGTTATTCCTTACAACTTGAGCCTAAACACCTTCATCTACATTGGTTTCCTAGGAAGCACTTGACATCATGGGGGCTTGGGTGGGTAGGGCAGAGTCTAAGTCATGTTGTGACAAAAACAAGTAGTCCTAATTACAATGTTTAGGCTTTAACAACGAAAGCAAGTATTGGGTAGGGTAATGTGTTGGATTATCGAGAGGGGGGTGAATTAGTAATAGAGCAATAATCCTTTTTAACCACAAAATTCAAGTGTTATATCAATGTAGTATTATCATCAAATAGTTGCAGAGTAAATAAACAATGAACAAATGAGTAATCATACACATACAAAGTACACAAGTGTTTTTACATGGAAATCCAAAGCGGGAGAAAACCACATAATGTTTTTTCTTATATGTCTTTAAGAATTACATTCATTGGAAGCACCAACTTCCTTTGTTTTCCAGCTGCAACTGGAAGGAGGCTCCAACCCCCTAGTTTCTCAAGCTACAACCTGGAGTAAGCTCCAACTCCCCAATTCTATGGCTACAACCCCCTAGTTTCTTAGCCTACAACCTGAGGGAAGATTCAACTCCCCAATTCTATGGCTACAACCAATAGGAGGCTACAAACCCCTATGTTCTCTGGCTACAACGACTTGTCCTTGCCTCGTCCAACCGCCCCGACGTAGAAATAGGATGATGGAACCATTGTCACACTATCACTATGAGATATACTGATGTAAACCTGTACCAATCAACTTGTAATCAACCTATAACAACCTATACCAATAACCTGTGCCAACATGTACCATACATCAACCTGTACCATGAACAAATGCATCAACCATACACCAAACCTGCACAAATAACCTGTCACAATAACTTGTCCAATCAACCTGTACCATAAACAAGTGCATCAACCATGCACCAACCTATACCTCAACCTGTACCATCAACGGGTGCATCAAACATGCACCAAATATGTACCAATCATGCATCAAATACACATAAACTACGACTCATCAAGATGTACCAACATCATCAAATATACACCTCATGTATGTGCCAACTCATCAACTACTTGTCTCAACCATGTACCCAACATGTACCTCAACCATAATCCCTCATCAATTTCATCATCTAAATATGATTTGTAACCCTGTAATAGACCTAGTGTATATGATCACATACTTGCAAACCTTCCTTAACTTTAACAACAAGAGACTAGCATTTTCATCAAACTTTACTTTAGTCTCACATGACTAATTTTGGATTAGTCAACAACCCTAAATTGAAATAATCATAACTATGTACCTGTAATGAATAAAGATCTGAAAATAGTACACAATGTTCTGCAGTGTCTTTTATGCAATTCCTCCAGGTTTCACTGCTTGAAACCTCGCATAAAAGGAGTTATAGAAAAAATGACATACCTTGTTGTATTTTGGCTTATTCTAGAGAACAAACTTGTAGGGCATGCCCCACACACAATATTTGTTGTATGGATATGAAAATTGTACATAGTGTTCTTCAATGTATTTTATGCAATTCCTCCAGGTTTCACTGGTTGAAACCTCTCATAAAAGGATTTATAGAAAAAAAAACATACCTTGTTGAATTCTGACTTATTTTAGAGAGAGAACTTGTAGAGCATGCCCCGCACGAAATATTCGTTGTATGCATATGAAAATTGTACATAGAATAATACAGACTATACTCTAACCAATACATTTGGTCTTACTAAATTTGGATATGTTATGAAGAAGTTATGACGTTTTTACCCGAAACACTTGTTTTAAACTAGTTTCAGGACTAACCACATACCATGTTTTCCACGGAGTGTAACTCCAAAAATACAACGACCCAGAAGATGAAATTTTTATCACAACTACTTGGATATGTTTCCTCAACGTCCTCCCAATTTCATGGTCTGAATCATTCTATAAAAAAAATTATTGCGAAAATGGTGAGATGACCTGTAAATAACATACCTTAGAAAACATCATCAAAAGAATTTATCCTCCCTTGAATTTTGGAGTTCTTTACTTCACCTTTCCTCTGAAACTTGGCTTAGATATCCTTTGGTTACCTCAGTCAATTGTATATATTCAATGTGATAAAGTGTAATTAAAATGAGAGAGTCTTGCCTCTTATTTATACGTTCATGTAGCTTCCTCAAGAGGTTACCTTTTAACCATCTTAACCCACTTTCCTTATTTTAGGGTTAACCCACTTCTAACCACTTGTCCACTTAGCAATTTCTCCATTAACTTTATTATTTAAATAATTTTATTTGTATCCACTTTGACTTATAGTACACTCATCACTTCACTTTATTATTTACCTTCTAAAATCTCTTAAACAACTTTCCTTATTTTAGGGCTAACCCATTTCTAACCACTTGCCCACTTAGTAATTTCTCCATTAAATTTATTATTTAAATAAAAAAATTTGTATCCACTTTGACTTACAGTACACTAATCACTTCACTTTATTATTTAAATAATTTATTCTTTGCAATCACTTTGACTACTTGACCTTTTGGAGCTACTAGATGACTCATGAGGGTTCTCCAACTTCACATGGCCAAAACCCTCTAACCGTGAGAAGTTATGCGACGTTCCAAATACCACCGAAAATGACATGACATTTACTATCCATCTAGAAGAGTATTACCTTAAAATATATTAAAACTCATACCATTATACATCAAACAAAGTTGGGTCCATTACCCAAACCTGTGTGCTACCATAATTCACTACCATACTTTCTTCAAGGGTTGACTGACCCGAAAAAATATTTTAATGACTGTGGTTGAGTTATTAATTGCATGTGTTAATTAACCATCTATGAAGCTGAATGAAATAGGATGAGTTTAATGAAGGAACATAGCAGCCATAAAACAATATACAGATCTGAACTGAAGCAATAAGAACAACAAACCATAACAAGAGAAGTGAAAATGGAGTTCGACACAAAATTGCCTACGTCTTCGGGCCTTTGTCTCAGTGGAGGAGGCTTCTTTATTAATTCTTCAATGCTTTCAAAGTACATCAAAATCACATCAAATAGACTCCATTCTGATCTCACTACGCTCTGCTTGACCTCTGAAATCCAATGCAACTGACGGCACTGAAAAAGGCTGAGTATAGCCTCCGAAAATGGCCTCGAAGTTTTCTTAGTTCGTTGATTTTCTCTGCATAAATAACACTGTTTTACTCTAATTTGCATAAATTTGACCTGTAATGAAATGGTAAGTCTTTTGATTAAATAGTGTGAGGTTGTGGGATCAAACCCCAACAAACTTTCTCTTCCTTGGGCTTGAATCTCACAAGATATATGTGTATCTCCGTAAAATATGAAATATGGTTTTTAAAAATAAACCATATCCTATACTCAAAACCCACTTTTCATTTATATCTCACGCACCTTTTGTATAATCTCCTGGTCAAGCACCCACTTAATTGCATTCCAAATATTATGGGATTTAAATTGTATAGTTAACAACCATATTCCAAAAATCTTTTAATAAACCCCTCTATAGGCTTAATCCACTTTAATATAACCACATTATATGGTGGCATAAAATATGAAATATTTTAAATATGGTTAAAATAACCATAAAGCAAAGTCTTTGACCCACTTTATGTGGCAACACACCTATGATATAGTTTCAAAACCATATTATATGGTTTACAACCCCATACCATATATTCGTGTCAGGTAACACATAGTTTAAATAAATCTATGACATATCCGTATAACAAGTGATATGGTCAGCCAGTTGGCTAGAATGTTGTTGCAGCCCAGAGGTCACAAGTTCGATTTTTTAGGCCGATAAATAGAACCAATTTTTAAACTCGGTCCATTTGGTCTAATCCAGGGTGCCATGTGGCATCACTAAATTGGGCCACGTGTCACTCTGGTATTGGCCAACCAATTCCAATTAGCCTGCCACTCGACTGTCCTTGCAACCTACCATGTGTTCTATCATTCACATGCCACATGTCACCTCTGCCACTGCTACATGTCACCTCCAGAGACTGTCGCATCACCCTTTGATTGTTGACTTTTTTTTTGACTTTTTATTGTTTAGCGAAATGGTCAGAGTGCGATAACTCTTGCATATGGCGTTTGTTTGATAAAGTAAATATATGGACGAAATCAACGCGACGAACCAACCACAATGGAATTGGTTTTGTCTGATTCCAAGAAATTTCATTTTTGAGCCTTTTCTAGACCTGGGAAGCCTCCTGGATCCGATTCTAGATCACACCTCCCCACTAAAGGACCTTTTGGTCCCCAAAAGGTTACTGACCAGTCAACAAGCTCGGGATAGGCCACCCGACTTGTCCTCTATCTCTGAACTCTGTCTTGTGCACCTGTCTCATCAAGATCAACTATAACATAATCATGACAACTGACAACATATTGTTAGCCATTTGAACCCTATCACATTTTACTGAATCCACTATCATCCATGTAGACATCATTCTTAATGATAGCATCAAAAAGACAACTGCAAATGAGCTGATATACTTGTAATATTTTCACGACATGAGCTTATCTTGAAGAATCCTATGATTGATTTTCCATTCAACAATCATTTCCTGTTCTTGCTTAAGATCGATTACTTCATTTGAAACAATTATTGGTTTGTTGCTTGCTTGATCTGCCTTCTTTAATTGTTCCATTGTTTGAAGTGTTTTATTTTCCTTAACATGATGAGCATGAACCACATAATCTTGACCTGCATTGGTTAATTGACATTGATTCTTTCTCTTGTAGAAGATTTCCTTACGATCATATAAGTATGGACTACCTAAGACCATTCCACATTCACTTAAGGGCACTGCATCACATGTTACCTTGTCCACATACTTAGATGAAATTGCAAATTTGATTGTGCCTTGTTTTGTTATGTGCATTTGATGATGATTGTTTATCCAATTAAGTGTGTAAGGATTATGATGTACTTGTGTTTTTAACCCCAATTGCTTAACCAATTCTTTCGAGATTAGATTAGATTGAGATCCATTGTCAATTAATGTGTCTATCTTAGTGTGTTGCATGATGGTCCCTATATGAAACAAGTTACTTCTACAATCAATGCCTTCACCAATTTTGCCTGTCATACCAACCAATGAGACCTTAGATTCATCACCGGAATCCAATCCCAAGTTTGTGGGTCTTGTTGTCGCTGCCACTGTTTGACTTCCCTTCTTTTCCTTGAACCACTTTAGTCTCTTCTCGAGATGCAACTACCAATATTTGTCCTCATCATGTCCCTCTTTCTTGCAATGCTTGCAAGAGGGCTTCTCGTCCTTTCTTGCCACTGCATTTGAATTCTTGCCATGCCATTTCCTCATGTCCTCTTTCCTTGAAGACAATGATTCACCCGATACACCTTCTTTTCCTGCTTCAATGTATGTCGCTTGAACATAAACCTCATCAAGGTTAGTGGGTCCAAACATGAATACAGTGTTACTAATATGTGCAGGTAAACCTCCTATATACTTCATAAGGGTTTCCTATGTATGTAAAGGGATATCTAACATCAATGCCATTTTTCGAAAGCCATCTGTATACTCTTGCACTGTTTGTCCTTTTCTTAGTTTTAAAGATTTCCATTCAATTAATGTTTTTTCTTTATAACCCAAAGGATAGAATTATTTCCTAAGTGCAGAAATGAAGTTTTTCCATGATGGAAATACATTACCCACTTGTGTTCCATTTTGCAACTTGCTTTGCCACCAGATGAGAGTTGTACCTACAAGTCTCGAAGATGCCAACTTGATTTGTGTGGCCTCATCCTTGATCTGTTGCACACTGCAGTAAACCTCCATCTTCCTTACCCAATTGTCAAGTCTCTCTGCATTAACTTCACCATCATATATGGGTAACTCAAATTTAACATCAAGTTTTAATAATGTCATTTCATTCTTATGTTTATGAACATGTTTCTTTGCATTAGATTTAGAACTTGAACTTGAAGAAGAAGGAGAAGAAGGAGGTGATGATGGAGGTGAAGGAGGAATCTAAGGATGATCCTCTCCTTCATCACTTTTTCCCTTTGAATATTCACCCAAAACTGGTCTCTTTCGTTTCAAGTAATCCTCGTACAAAACTTTCACCATCTCCGACATAGCAAGGAAAGGTTTTTGAAACTCTTTCTCATCAAGAGAAAGTCCCTCTTTCGATGCCATCTTCTCGTTGTGAGAAGCTCTCTTTCTCAATCCAATTAATGGATTCTCTGCAACAAGCTCGCCTTCACCACGCTGGAGCTTTTCCCTGGTTAACATGCAAAACGCAAATCCAAACGTCAACTAGCTTTGATACCACTTGAACCGAAAAGATATTTTAATGATTGTGGTTGAGTTATTAATTGCATGTGTTAATTAACCATTTATGAAGATAGATGAAAGAGGATGAATTTAATGAAGGAACATAGAAGCCATAAAACAATATAGAGATCCGAATTCAATCAATAAGAACAACAAACCATAACAAGAGAAGTGATAATGGAGTTCGACACAAAATTGCCTACGTTTTTGGGCCTTTGTCTAAGTGGGAGAGGCTTCTAATTCTTCAATGCTTGAAAATTACATAAAAATCACATCAAATGGACTCCATTCTGATCTCACTGTTTTCTGATCAACCTTAGAAATCCAATTCAACTGACGACACTGAAAAAGGCTGAGTATAGCCTCCGGAAATAGCCTCCAAAGTTCTCCTAGTTCGTTGATTTTCTCTGCATAAATAACATTGTTTTGCTCTAATTTCCATAAATTCCACCTGTAATACAATGGTAAGTCTTTTGGTTAAATAGTGTGAGGTTGTGGGATCAAATCCCAACAAACTTCCTCTTCCTTGGGCTCGAATCTCACAAGATATATGTGTATCTCCATAAAATATGAAATATGGTTTTTAAAAATAAACCATATCCTATACTCAAAACCCACTTTTCATTTATATCTCATGCACCTTTTGTATAGGCTCCTGCTCAAGCGCCCACTTAATTGCATTCCAAATATTATGGGATTTAAATTATATGGTTAACAACCATATTCCAAAAATCTTTTAATAAACCCCTCTACAGGATTAATCCACTTTAATATAACCACATTATATGGTGGCATAAAATATGAAATATTTTAAATATGGTTTAAATAACAATAAAGAGAAGTCTTCGACCCACTTTATGTGGCATCGCACCTGTGATATAGTTTCAAAACCATATTATATGGTTTACAACCCCATACCATATATTCGTGCCAAGTAACACATAGTTTAAATAAATCTGTGACATATTCGTATAACAAGTGATATGGTCGGCCAGTTGGCTAGAATGTTGTTGCATCCCAGAGCTCACAAGTTTGATTTTTTAGGCAGACAAATAGAATCAATTTTTAAACTCAGTCCATTTGGTCTAATCCAGGGTGCCATGTGGCATCACTAGATTGGGCCACGTGTCACTCTGGTATTGGCCAACCAATTCCAATCAGCCTGCCACTCGACTGTCCTTGCAACCTACCACATGTCACCTCTTCCACGGCTACGTGTCACCTCCAGAGAGTGCCACGTCACCCTTTGACTGTTGACTTTTTTTTTTTACTTTTTCCTGTTTAGCGAAACGGTCAGAGTGCGATAACTCTAGCATACGACATATGTTTGAGAAAGTAAATATATGGCCAGAATCAGTGTGACGAGCCGATCGCAATGGAATTGGTTTTGTCTGATTCCGAGAAATTTCAGTTTTGAGCCTTTTCTGGACCTGGGAAGCCTCCTGGATATGATTCTAGATCAAATCTCCCCACTAAGGGACCTTTTGGTCCCCAAAAGGTTACTGACCAGTCAACAAGCTTGGGATAGGCCACCCGACTTGTCCTCTATCTTTGAACTCTGTCTTGTGCACCTGTCTCATCAAGATCAACTGTAACACAATCATGACAACTAACAACATAGTGTTAGCCACTTGAACCTTGTGACATTTTACTAAAGCCACTATCATCCATGTAGACAACATTGTTAATGATAGCATCAAAAAGACGACTGCAAATGAGCTGATATACTTGTAATATTTGCACGACATGAGATTATATTGAAGCATCCTATGATTGATTTTCCATTCAACAATCATTTCCTATTCTTGCTTAAGATCAGTTACTTCATTTGAAAAAAATATTGGTTTGTTTCTTGCTTGAACTACCTTCTTTAATTGTTCCATTGTTTGAAGTGTTTTATTTTCCTTAACATGATGAGCATGAACCACATAATCTTGACCTACATTGGTTAATTGATATTGATTCTTTGTCCTGTAGAAGATTGCCTTACGATCATATAAGTATGGACTACATAAGACCATTCCACATTCACTTAAGGGCACTACATCACATGTTACCTCGTCCACATACTTAGATGAAATTGCAAATTTGATTGTGCATTGTTTTGTTATGTGCATTTGATGATGATTGCTTATCCATTTAAGTGTGTAAGGCTTATGATGTACTTGTGTTTTTAACCCCAATTTCTTAACCAATTCTTCTGACATTAGATTAGATTGAGATCCACTGTCGATTAATGTGTCTATCTTAGTTTGTCATGTGATGGTCCTTATATGAAACAAGTTACTTCTACAATCAATGCCTTCACCAATTTTACTTGTCATACCAACCAATGAGACCTCATATTTTTCACTCGAATCTGATCCCAAGTTTGTGGGTCTTGTTGTCGCTGCCACTGTTTGCCTTCCCTTCTTTTCCTTGAACCACTTTGGACTCTTCTCGATATGAAACTGCCAACATTTGTCCTCATCATGTCCCTCTTTCTTACAAAGCTTGCAAGAGGGCTTCTCGTCCTTTCTTTCCACTGCATTTGAATTATTTCCATGCCATTTCCTCTTGTCCTCTTTCCTTGAAGACGATGATTCCCCTGATACACCTACTTTTCCTGCTTCAATGTATGTCACTTGAACAGAAACCTCATCAAGTTTAGTGGGTCTAAACATGAATACAATGTTTCTAATATCTACAGGTAAACCTCCTATATACTTCATAAGGGTTTCTTGTGTATGTAAAGGGATATCTAACATCATTGCCATTTTTCGAAAGCCATATGTATACTCTTGCATTGTTTGTCCTTTTCTTAGTTTTAAATATTTCCATTCAATCAATTCTTTTTCTTTATAACCCAAAGGATATAATTGTTTCCTAAGTGCAGAAATGAAGCTTTGCCATGATGGAAATACATTACCCACTTGTTGCGTTCTATTTTGCAACTTGCTTTGCCACCAGATGAGATATGTACCTACAAGTCTCAAAGATGCCAACTTGATTTGTGTGGCCTCATCCTTGATCTATTGCACATTGTTGTAAACCTCCATCTTCTTGACCCAATTGTCAAGTCTCTCTGCATTAACTTCACCATCATATATGGGTAACTCAAATTTAACATCAAGTTTTAATAATGGCATTTCATTCTTATGTTTATGAATATGTTTCTTTTGCATTAAATTTAGAACTTGAACTTGAAGAAGAAGGAGAAGAAGGAGGTGATGATGGAGGTGAAGGAGGAATCTAAGGATGATCCTCTCCTTCTTCACTTTTTCCCTTTGAGTATTCACCCAAAACCAGTCTCTTTCGTTCCAAGTAATCCTCGTACAAAATTTTCACCATCTCCGACATAGCAAGGAAAGTTTTTTGAAACTCTTTCTCATCAAGAGAAAGTCCCTCTTTCGATGCCATATTCTCGCTGTGAGAAGATCTCTTTCTCAATACAATTAATGGATTCTCTACAACAAGCTCACCTTGACCACGCTGTAGCGTTTCCCTGGTTAACATGTAAAACTCAAATCCAAACGTCAACTAGCTCTGATACCACTTGACCCGAAAAGATCTTTTAATGACTGTGGTTGAGTTATTAATTGCATGTGTTAATTAACCATTTATGAAGATGAATGAAAGAGGATGAATTTAATGAAGGAACATAGCAACCATAAAACAATATATAGATCTGAACTGAAGCAATAAGAACAACAAACCATAACAATAGAAGTGATAATGAAGTTCGACACAAAATTGCCTACGTCTTTGGGCCTTTGTCTCAGTGGGGGAGGCTTCTTTATTATTTATTCAATGCTTGCAAATTATATCAAAAGCACATCAAATGGACTCCATTCTGATCTCACTGTGTTCATCTCTACCTAATAAATCCAATGCAACTGACGACACTAAAAAAGGCTGAGTATAGCCTCCGAAAATGGCCTCCAAAGTTCTCCTAGTTCGTTGATTTTCTCTGCATAAATAACATTGTTCTGCTCTAATTTGCATAAATTAGACTTGTAATTCAATGGTAAGTATTTTAGTTAAATAGTGTGAGGTTGTGGGATCAAATCCCAACAAACTTCCTCTTCCTTGGACTCGAATCTCACAAGATATATGTGTATCTCCATAAAATATGAAATGTGGTTTTTAAAAATAAACCATATCCTATACTCAAAACCCACTTTTCATTTATATCTCATGCACCTTTTGTATAGGTTTATATCTCGCGCACATTTTGTATAGGATCCTTTTGTATAGGTTTATATCTCATGCACCTTTTGTATAGGCTCCTGGTCAAGCGCCCACTTAATTGCATTCCAAATATTATGGGATTTAAATTATATGGTTAACAACCATATTCCAATTTTTTTTTAATAAACCCCTCTATAGGCTTAATGCACTTTAATATAACCACATTATATGGTGGCATAAAATATAAAATATTTTAAATATGGTTAAAATAACCATAAAGAAAATTCATTGACCCACTTTATGTGGCCGCACACCTGTGATATATGGTTTAGTTTCAAAACCATATTATATGGTTTACAACCCCATACCATATATTCATGCCAGGTAACACATAGTTTAAATAAATCCGTGACATATCTGTATAACAAGTGATATGGTCGACCAATTGGCTAGAATGTTGTTGTAGCCCAGAGGTCACAAGTTCGATTCTTTAGGTGGACAAATAGAACCAATTTTTAAACTCAGTCCATTTGGTCTAATCCAGGGTGCCACGTGGCATCACTGGATTGGGCCACGTGTCACTCTGGTATTGGCCAACCAATGCCAATCACCTTGCCACTCGACTGTCCTTACAACTTGCCATGTGTTCTATCTTTCACCTGCCACATGTCACCTCTGCCACTGCTATGTGTCACCTCCAGAGAGTGTCACGTCACCCTTTGACTGTTGACTTTTTTTTTTACTTTTTCCTGTTTAGCAAAATGATTAGAGTGCGATAACTCTCGCATACGATGTCCATTTGAGAAAGTAAATATATGGACGAAATTAGCATGACAAGTTGGTCACAATGGAATTGGTTTTGTCTGATTCCGATAACTTTCATTTTTGAGCCTTTTCTGGACCTAGGAAGCCTCCTGGATCCGATTTTAGGTCATTGACATCAATGAAAACCAACCCAAATAATCAAGAATCTCCCCCTTGTTCGACAACATAGGTATTCCAACATAGGACGAACACCTTCAGTAACCACTCACATAACCAGATCAAAGATCAACACACCGATGTTTTCACGTGGTAAAACCCCTACAGGGAAACATCCATGACCCCAGCCAACGTGGCCACTTGGAGCAGTTTATTAATGCAAAGAAAAAGATTACAGAGAGATTTTACAAGATATTTTCTCACAATCGATCGTCGGCAAATGACCCTCCATGCTCTTTAAATAGAGATCATGGACCAATCGGGTGTTAAGCCACGGATCAATGGTCGTTAAGATCGAGGAGAGTATGAACCGTCAGATCACTCTATGTCGGGAACATATCGTGACCGTCGGATTT
>ML790672.1:35032-77828 GCA_009831015.1 Picea engelmannii | reverse complement strand
ATACAAGAGAGACACAGATTTACGTGGTTCACCCAGTGTGGGCTACGTCCACTAGAGAAATTGCCAGGTCCTTCCTTTATTATTATCTAGAAAATGAAGGGATACAACCTACAACAAAACCCGTTGTAACTTCCTCTTCTTTCTCTCACAGTCTCCTCTCTCAGAATACAATATTCACCATCATCCATAACTGCAATACATTTCCTTCATAAAAGAGGGTTGCCTTCTAGGGCAAAAAACCCTAACATAATCTCTACCGTTAGATCTGCGACCTTATAATGAACGGTCTAGATTTACAATGAAATTACAATATACTTTTACAAGGCAATTTTTGCTTAAGGGGCTTCGCCCCCGAACCCCCATCGGGGGACGCTGCCCCCAAACCCCTGCTGGGGGCCCGCTTGCCCCCAGACCCCCCAGCCAGGGGGATGGACCCTCCGAACCCTGCAGAGGGGGTACCCCCCCTCTGCACTCCCCCGCGTGGAAGAGTGTACATACTTTTGGGGTGTAAATACTTCACGGGGTATAAACACGGCTGAAAGCAAGGACCTATGAATCAGGAAGATAATCAGGCTCCACAACCAACACCGATGCCATCTGGCAACTCAATCTCGTATGCATTCTCCCCAAATTTCTTCAGGACTTTGCATGGCCCAATCTTTTTCATCTTCAACTTGTTATATGCTCCCCTTGGGAACCTTTCTTTCCTCAGATGTGCTAGAACAAGATCTCCAACTTCGAACTTAAGTTGTCTCTGATGTTGATTTTCTCTGTGCTTATACTCCTGATTTGAATTTATCAGTCATTGCTTCACCTTACCGTGAAGTTCCTTCATCGCTTCAGCGAATTCCTCTGCACTAGCACTGCTAGTTGCAGCCTGTTCTGACTCCCTAAGTTCAGAAACTCCCCTTGGTTGTGTCCCATACACAATCTGAAATGGGCTTTTGCCTGTACTCCGATTCACTGAATCGTTGTATGCAAACTCTTCCTGTGGAAATATGTTGTCCCAGCTGCTATGGTGCTCTGTCACCAGGCTTCTTAACAAGTCTCCCAGACTTTTGTTGACCACTTCTGTCTGTCCGTCTGTCTGCGGATGATAAGCTAAACTAAACGCCAAGTTAGTCCCTAGCTTCTTCCATAAGGTCCTCCAAAAATGACCTATGAATTTTGTATCCCTGTCCGAGACTATGCTTCTCGGCAATCCATGAAGTCTAACAACCTCTTTGAAAAACAAGTTTGCGATGTGTGTCGCATCGCTGGTCTTCTAACACGGAATAAAATGTGCCATTTTTGAAAACCTGTCCACCACCACAAAGATGGAATCAGCCCCTCTTTGGGTCCTCGGCAAAACCAATACAAAATCCATGCTAATTGCCTCCCATGGCCTCCCTGGTATGGGCAATGGATGATAAAACCCTGCATTCTGCTTCCGGCCTTTGGAATGCTGACAAATTCTACACCTGTCAACAAACCTTTTGACATCTGCACGCATGCCCGGCCAAAAATACGATTCGCTCATCTTTGCGAATGTTTTGTCGTGGCCAAAGTGCCCTGCTAATCCCCCGCTGTGTTTTTCCTTTAACAAATTCTCCCTCATGGAGCAATTTGGAATGCATAACTGATTGCCTCTAAATAGAAATCCCTCCTGGATCATGTAATCTATCCATGGACTCCTGTCTCTGAGAACTGGATTCTCAGCTGCCTCATATGCTTCTGCAAAATCTACATCACCTGCGTACATGTCCCTCGGGTTTTCAAAACCCAATGTCTTGACTCGAAACTCCTGCAACAGCAAACATTTCTTGCTCAAAGCATCAGCCACTTTGTTAGCAGTTCCTGAAATGTGTTTAATTACCAATGTAAAATTCTGCATATACTCTACCCATTTTGCATGTTTCTGATTCAACTTCTCTTGTTGACTCACAAACTGCAATGCATGATTATCGTTGTACAATACAAATTCTTTCGGGATCGAGTAATGCCTCCACTTCTTTAATGCCTGGATGATGGCATAAAACTCTTTATCATACGTGGAGTATTTCATCTTTGTGTCATCCAGCTTCTCGCTGAAATAGGCAACTGGTCTGTCTTCTTGACTCAAGAGTGCTCCTATGGCATATCCGCTTGCATCACATTTCACTTGAAATGTCTTCTTGAAGTCTGGCAACACCAACACTGGTCGTTCCATTATCTTCCGCTTCAACAAATTGAAGCTCTTCTCAGCCTCTGATGTCCAATGAAAAGACTTGTGTCGCTTCTTCACTATGTCCATCATCGGTGCGCTAATCCCACTGAAATTCCTAATGAACTTACAGTAGAAACTAGCCAAACCATGGAAACTCCTCACCTCGAAAACATTTCTGGGTGATGGCCAATTCTTGATCACTTCCACCTTACTCGGATGCATCTTCAACCCATTCGCTGATATGACAAAACCCAAATAAATGAGCTCTGTCTTCATGAAGGAGCACTTCTTCATGTTGACCAACAGCTTCTCCTGCTGCAGTCTTCTGATCACAATGGCCAAATGTTTCAAATGTTCAGCCTTTGTCTTACTGTAGATCAATATATCATCTAGATATACGACTACAAACTTCCCAATGAATTTCCTCAGGACTTCATTCATCAGCCTCATGAATGTGCTTGGCACGTTTGTCAAGCCAAATGGCATGACCAACCATTCGTACAAACCTTCGTTTGTTTTGAATGTTGTCTTCCATTCATCACCCTCTCTCATGCGAATCTGGTGATATCTGCTCTTGAGATCAATCTTCGAAAAGTAATTTTCCCCACTCAGGAAATCCATCAGATCATCCATTCTTGGCAGTGGAAACCTGTACCTGATGGTTATCTTATTTATCGCTCTGGAGTTGGTGCACATTCTCCAACCCCCATCCTTATTCGGACTCAGCACTGTTGGAACAACACACGGACTCAGGATTTCTCTGATCAATCCCTTATCCAATAAATCCTGGACCTGGTTCTTAACCTCTTCATTCTCCTGTGGCATCAATCTGTACACTGCTTTATTTGGAAAACTGGCTCCGGGTATGAGATCAATGTGATGACTCACACTCCTCATCAGTGACAACGAACGAGGTAGTTCATCCATGATGATGTCAGCAAACTCTCCCAGCAGTTCCTGAATCTCGTCTGGTAGGTCATCCACTCTTGTGCTAGTCAGGACAATCCTTGGTTTCCTGACCACAAAGAATTGTGGATCTTCCTTCTTCTCCATCTCTGTGAGAAGCTCCTTCCCACTCAGGAGAAGTATGGTGTTGCTTACTTCCGGCTTCACCTCCTCATCCTTTTTCGGAAGCAATCTGTGTGTCCTCCCATCCTTCTATAAAGTGTATGTGTTCATCCTCTTGTCATGAACCACATTCCGGTCATATTGCCATGGTCTCCCCAGCAATACATGACAGACATCCATGGGAATGACATCACATAGGACCTTATCCTTATATTCACCCATATTGAAATCAACTAAACATTGTTTAGTGACACTCACCTGATGTCCCTTTTACAGCCATGAAACCTTGTACGAACTTGGGTGATCAGTCATATCCAGCTCCAGCTTTTCTACCATCTCGGTCGAAACAAGATTGTCGGTGCTTCCGCTATCCACAATGACCTTGCATTTCCAGCCCTTGGTTTTGCATGTAGTTCTGAACAGTCTGCTTCTTTGAGATGTATCCTCCACCTCCTTCTCAAGTGTTAAAAGAACTTTATTCACCGTCAGTGACTTCCCACTTCCGGTGTCTTCATTCTCAATATCACGTCTTTGCGCTTCAGTGATGTGAGCTTCTCCTCTGTCCTTTTTTCTGTCTGGACAGTCAACCGCCTTGTGCCCATCCTTTCCACATGTGAAACATGTGATGATTCCACCTCTGCCTCTTCCTCTGCCTCTGGTACGAGGAAAAGTGTTTGCGTCAGCATAACCTCCACCCTACTCTGTATGTTGTGCCCTCTGTTCAGCATGTGGTCCTAGCTGTGAGGTTCCACCTCTTTCCACCTTACCCTAAGGTTTCTTCCATTCCTCCTTGGGCTTATGATATTTCTCCTGGGAAACTGTCTTACCTCTGGGCTGACTCCTGCCTCGCCTTCACTGTCCTTGCTTATAGCTCAGCTTCTCCTCGGCCTTTAGAGCCATCTGGTAAGCATCCTCAACCGTTCTGACGGTTGTCATGCTCAATTCATCCTGAATGTCGTCTCTCAGACCATTTAGGTATCTGACAACCTTCTCATCATCGCTCTCCCGATGACCTGCTCGGATATTTATCTTGTAAAACTCTTCAGTGTATTCCTTCACCGTCATCAACTTCTGTCTCAGGTTCTGCATTCACCTGAACAGTGTGATCTGATAATCCCTTGGGATGAATTTCGCTTTGATCTTAGCAATCATTCGATCCCAGCTTTTAATCTTTTGTTTTCCTTTGGAACGTCTGTCAGCCTAAAGCTCGTCCCACCATAACACTGCATGTCCCTTCAACTTCGTGACAGCATGCCTAACCTTCTTATCCTCTTCGATATCTTCATAATCGAAGTAGGTGTCAAGAGCCCTGATCCGATCCAACAGCTCTTCTGCATACAGACTTCCTTCGTAAGTTGGAATGTCCATTTTTGTCTTTGAACTCATCCGGGCGATAGCTTTTATCAATCGCTCATTGGCTGCATCCTCAGTTGCAACTCCTCCTTGTGGTACAGCTTCAGCTTCACCTTCGGAGTCACTCAGATCTCCAACATTGGCTGTGCGTCTCTGCGTTGCTTCCATATCTTCCATTCTGGCACGAAGATTTCGTAATTCCCTCTCCATCTCTACATTTTGTCCTTGGCTACTTGTTTCTTTGGACATTTCTCTTTCTCTAGACAATTCCCTTTCCCCCTCTAGATTGGGTGATTGTCTACCTCTTATCGGCGGCATGGCGAAATTTTCTCTTCTCCTCTGCTACAGAAAACAGAGAAATTTTCTCGCTCTGATACCACTTGGTGCAGACCGCCACCCAGGGCACGTCTGTCACCAGGACCTTCTTTTTCCCTAGGCCCGAAGAGCTAAATTGCTCCTCAAATCCCTTTTCGAGACTTTTCTGCACCCACAGGATGCTCTCTGACGACCTCCCTTTACCTTATCGGGAAATCGGGTTTCACGTTATCGCGAAACTTGAGGGCACAGTTCTCGTGCTAACCAAAACCCTGAAACCCGATGGGTCTCAATGCAATGCTTTCCGTCCCTGTCGGGGATTTCCCTATCGGGAAATCGGCATATGCGATGTCGCGATTCACTGATACCACGAATCTCTGAACCCCGAACTCTGATGTGCACGTGCGATCTCTCCTTGCCATGTCGCATCCTCTCTCCGTTCTATTGGAAATCGCGTGATCACGATTTTAAAGGTCGCAATCCCTTGGCACTGGAAAATCCCGGATGTCGAATCCCGATTCCTCAGGATTGCAGACACGTGTCCAACCCAGGATCCATGGTTCTGATCTCTTCGGGAAATCGCAAATCGCGATTTCGGTTTTCAAAAGTTCCACGACCACGAAACCTCCGATATCCCGATGAGCTGAATTCCGATGACTCTTGGAATCCTCCTCTATGCGCTTAAGTTTAACCCGTGTGCATCTCCTTCGAGATCTGACGGTCAACGGGATTTTTCGAGGCTCCTCTGCGAAACTAGGTTGTTGATTCCTCCTCTACAAGGATTCCTCCCGATCTAATTCTTTTTCCTGCTCGACCCTTCCTCAAGCCGCTTCCTGGCCCTCCTCCACTGTATCACGAAGGAACTATCCCTCCTGAGCTTGTCAACTCGGGTTCCTTCAGAGGATTTGCGCACCCTTCTCGTGCTCGACCTTCAACAACTTCCCAAGTGTTGAGTCCTTCAGACTCTGTGCACCTCTGGCAACAGTAGTCTCTGCCTTCTTTTGCTCAGATTAGCCACTGAGACTTCAAGTTCAGCCTGCACTTCTCCTGCACGGCTCTACCAACCCAAATCAACTTCTGGGTGAATGAGAATAAGTGTTTAACTACTAAACCCTCATCAACGCACTCTATGCGGATGAATTCGACTGCACCCTTTGCAGGAATCTCCTGGTTCAGATAGAGAAACAATTGAAACTTATTCTCTTCTCTCTCGGACTTCAGTTAAAATCCCTGAAATCACATGCGCAGCATATTCAAAGCAATTGCATGTCCAGAAAGCAAACATTCATGAGCACATAAACATCATACACAGAGAAACAACGCCAACCATGAAATTGAATCAAAGACACTCTTCTATTAATTCAAAAACATTTGTACATGGGTGTTCTTCATAAATTCTCAGCTTGCTCTCTCTTCTTGCTCCTGAATGAATGAATATGATACAATGTACAAAGGAGGGTGTCTATATCTGTTTTCCCTCTCGAAAACTGAAACTGTCTAATCTAGACTTAAACATCTATCTACCTGCATTAAATCTATTAAATGCCTTCCTACCTACTAAGGACGAGAGCTTAAAGGCTCAAGGTCCCCTTTACAATACAAGTGTGTTTCATTATAAATGACTTCATTAAAGAGCGGTGCAACAACTTCCAAAGTATTCCAAAATGTGTGCTGGCACTGTCCAACTGTTTCCTCTCAATATGCTGGCTCGCTTGATGAGTGAGCGATGCTCTTGCATCACATGACATGAATTTTTTTAGATCATTCATGTGAAGAAATGGATGAACACTTGGAGAATTGTCAAGAGGATGGGGCACTTCGGCCTTAGCTAATGGTTATGTTAGGTCCCCATAATATTGACAAGTTTTCCAAACTTACTTGCACTCTTCCATGCCATTATGCCCCATATCACGACAAGATTACAGAATGGTTGGAGGATTCATACATCAATAAGTTTCAAAAAAATGGTAAGGTCGTGTTTGTTTTGTTTTTAAAAGAATATATAGGAGGTAAGCATGACATATTTCTCTTGTATCTGCAAATACTACATTCTTTTATTCTGATTTTCGATTTTCTATGCTTTGCAGGATTGAAGATGCTCTTGTGGCTGCACTAGAAATACGATTTTACTTAGCGTTTTGATCTATTTAGTAGTTTAGAGTAGGTTTAGGAGTAGGTTTCTTTTAGTTTTATTTCTCAGTGTTTCTCTTTGTAATAATGTAGTTATGAAGACAAGTGGGCAGACCAAGAGAACCATAATATGAATATTGTCAGGGAAGTCCACTTTAAATCTTGTTCTCTCAGCTTTTCGTTGAATATTTCTTTTCAAAAATGCAGTATCATCATGGAAATTTTAAATGGAAAGTAAAGAAATAAGTAAATTTTAACTATCAATTCAACCCTGATGCAAGGTGCCACGAGTAGGTGCATTGCTTTCTTTTATTCAAATTTGTTTATATATGAATGAAACAATGATTGCATTAATTAGCTTTGATTGTTTCCGTGTCATTGTTTCAATTGTATTTGCTTATTATTTATTAGTTTAAAATATTTAAACATTAAAAAAAAAAAGATTTATGTTCTTACTTTATCTTATTTTGAAACATTATTATGAACATTCATTTTCGCAAGATTTCAAGTAAACCTTGTAAACTGTATATAGATTGTTTATAATCATTTGTATATTCACGTTTTTTTTTAATAAACATTAGCAAGTAATATATCATTTGTTAGAATCATAGCTTTAGATTAGTTTATTTCTTTTATTGTTTTTAGGACTTTAGTTGGCTAACAGAGCCATTAAACTTGTCGGGTCAGATCATACCAAACAACTTGGGTTAATTAGACAACCTTGGTCTAGATCTAACCTTCCAGTTGACGGTGTGTCATATACACCCGTCAATAGGTCTGTAGACTTTGAATCATCATTTTTTCTCAACTTGTAACTCGTTTGCATAGGAGTGGTAATTGGTTTGCAATCTTCCATTCCCAACCTCTTTAGCATTTCTCTTATATACTTATTTTGAGAAAAAAAAAATTTCGATTCCTTTGACGTATCTGAAGACTTGGAAAGAAGGATAGTTCTCCGAGTAATGACATTTCAAATTCATTCTGCATATCCTTTGCAAATTTCTGGCTTAACTTGTCATCAGTACCTCCAAAAATAATATCATCAACATAAACTTCAATTAATAAAATACCATCTTGAGTTACCTTGGTGTAGAGGTTGTTGTCTGCACTTCCTTTTCTGAGAATTACTCTGTTTTGAATGTGAATTGTAGTATGCACTGCATGTGTCCAAAAAATATCTGTCAATTTGGAATCCATTAGCATTGTTCGAGCCATTTCCTGTGTAATTATCATCCATTATGATAATGTTCCTTTGTCTCTGAACCACTCTTTGAACCAATCAATGAATCCATACTCTCGTCCATTGTCATATATCTGTCCAAATCTGCTAAGTGTTCTTATGAATCCATCTTTGTCCATATTGTCCAAGACTCTATTGCACAACTGCCCATACCGCTGACCCATTTATCACTATACTATCATGAAGTCTTGACTACTACAACTGATTGTACTATCAAATTATACTTCTTCTAACTGACTACTCTGGATTTGTCTACTCAAACTATGCAAGCTGCTCGAATGATAGTTCTTTGGTCTGTCACGGCTATCACATAGACTCCCACTGTCTAATATTCATATTACCTTGGAGTCTCTAAGTCGGATGGCTCAGAACAATTCATGCTATGATGTGTATTCATCGTCATCTTCATTAGTAGATTCATCATCTCTCTGAGCCCTGACTTCTTTCTTTCTATCTGTAGATTCATCTTTCACTACAATGCCTGAAAGTACAATCTCTTGAACATGTTCCTTATTTACCCATTCTTCTGAACATGTTCCTTATTTACCCATTCTTCTTTTCTTTTAGTTATTTTCCAAATCTTTTTGTATATGATGTCTTTCTCTATAGAATTTTCTTCATCTCATTTTATTGCCAATTCTGTGATCGGGACCTGGTCATTGTTCACCTGTTCTTCATGTTTTCTTATCCATACTTTCTTATATATGATATCAGTGTTCTCTTTCATGGAAGTATCAATCATGCTTCTACAATCACTAGATATGTGTCCATAGTTATGACATTTATAACATTCAATGTTACGTGGGGCAACATATGCACTTCTTGTTTGAACATTTCTTTTATAATCCCTGCAATTTACAACTTTATGTCAAAAATTAGTACAATAAAAACAATCACCATAAAAGAAATTTGCATACCTGGGAGTGAATGATCTTATGTGTGGTTTAGTCCTTCTGAATTTTTTCCTTGAATGATCATGATCATGATTGAAGCTTCTTTGTGGCTTGAACACGGATGGTCTTCTTGAAGATGTATCTTCAATAGTTTTCTTAGATTCTAGTTGACCATAATTCCTTCCTTTAAGTACTTCTGCATAACTCTTTCTATTTTCTTGATTCTTCTTTTCTACCAACCTGTTACCTAGAGTGTTTCTCTTCATTCTCTATAAATAATGTGGATGTTTCCGTCTCTTCAACGTTCTACCACCTACGCCACCTACGCACAACGTACTCGTTACGTATTACATCTCTCAATTCAACGCATTCAACTTGTTAATCTCTCAATGTTTATCTGGCCGTAGAAGATCAGGTCTCCGTAGATGCAATAGAATCTGTAAATCATAAAATTCGTATACTCCCAGGAATGGACGAGTACGATCATTGCAGGAAAGTCGAATATCGGATTTAAATAATATTTTCTGAAAGGTTATTCTCTTACTTTTGCTTTATTTTAAAGCGTCCTCCCAGATCTCTTCGCAGTGATTAAAAATGAGGTGGAGGGGCCGGCCATGATGATTCTTTGTCTATGTGCCGCCATGCACAGCACATGACATGACATAAAGTAATTCATCTGTTCGGCTTCTTCCACGAGAAGCGCCGTCTCTCTTAAAAGACCTTTATCTGCTTCTGTGTGTAGCCATTAACAAAATAACTTCATCTACTTGTGTGTAGAGCCATCAACCAGCCATGTGTTTTAGCTTATGCAGTCCAGTGCTGTTGACATGGAAGATCATCACCTCACTGTTTGGCTTGGGGATGATTTTTCATTCCATATGGTTGTTGGTATGCTGGTTCTTTTACGTTCTCCGTCCCACTCCGCCTCATGTTTTTCCTGCACCCAACGACAACACCAACTTGCTGGTTTTTACGGAACCAACGGCCACATCTGATAAATGGAATGACCTAAACAACAGGTTCATTTATTCACTTTTGGTGATTGGCGTTATCGTTTGTAGCATCACTTTTCTCGTTCACAGCGCTACCAAGAATACACGCAGACATTGCAGTGTATATGTATCCTGATTCGCCATATCTGTTGTTATAACTGAATATATCATTCTAGTAATCATTTATCAGACAAAACTGGTCCTTAACTTGCTACAGGTGGTGGTCATATTTCTGATAATACTGGAAACACTTTTGGGTGCGGACATGTTGTTTGATCCTCGCTGGGAAAAGGTAAGCCTTTCCTTCTGATTGTATTAAAGGGGAAATCTGATTTCCACTAAATTTTCTTTGAAGAGATTGTAAAATTGGGAACGAAAAACATGTTTGACTGATTTTCTGTACTTGGTTTTGTAACAGGATATTCCCAGTAACGCAGGTACTGGGCTTGCAGGTATAAGACAATTCGTTGAACACAATGTCAAAATTTGCAAGTGGTTTGGTGCAGGAGTGGTGGCTATGCAGGTATTCCTTTTACCATAACATTAGTTGGATAACTATTTGATATGCCAAATGATTAATGAATTATTTCTTCTGTTCTTTCTTCAGTTGGATCACTATTTGATATGCCAAATGATTAATGAATTATTTCTTCTATTCTTTCTTCAGTTGGATAACTATTCTTCTTTCTTCTAATTGGATAACTATTTCTTCTATTCTCTTCTGTTAGATTTAATGAATTACAGTTCTCGATAAATTTAATGCAGAATAAAACTTAAGATTTATATTAACCTTGGATTTGAAAATAATTTATTTTAGTTTATTATTAATATATAATTTTGTTATATAATTTATTTTATTTATAAATCAACAAAAATTTAATTATAATTTTTTTTTTTTTAACATTAAACATTATAGAAGTTTTGAGAACAAATTCCATTATTTCTTTGGAAATATAAATGAAAAAATAAAACAGGAGAGAATTTTCATTTCTAGTTAACTTCATATATAATTTTGTAAATCAAATTTGAGAGGATATTTGGCCTCTAAACCAAATTTTGTTTATGCTTGGGAGAATGGTAATGGGAATAATGAATCTTCTAATAAAAACATCTCTTGGGAGTTTAAATTTTCATATTAGATTTCTTGGGGATACACTTAATAGTTCTTAAAATGACATATTAGTTCATACCAATGTTAGCTAAGGCTATCCATAAAAGGATGTGGGTTGTACATAAAAATTGTATTTGGTTGGTAGTTTCACAATCCTCAAGATGCAAGGGATATGGTGTTGAGATTTATTTGGATGTTTACTTTACTTAGGTTTCTTGACCAACCTAGAAGTCAACTTGGTTTCTTGACCATGTTTGCTATGAAAATATTGGTCTTGTTGTGCTCTAGGTTGCTCTCCTCTCTTTCACTTAGGGTTTCAATGTCGGGGCATAATGTGCAGGAACACCTTCCTAGGTCATTCTACTCCTTCTCTTACTTAGGGTCTCAATGTTGGGGCATAATGTGCAAGAGCACCTTTTGTGCCACTCTATGATTTCGAGCGAATGCTTGGGCTAGAGGCGATGAGCCCTCACTTATCCTAAAGTTATTTGTATTGACTTGTCACATTGGAATAACTTTGTGTAATGAAGCTTCATTTGGATTTATTACATACACAAATGGTGCATGAAAACAATCCCTACAATTATTGGTGATTTATGTTTGCTTTATAAGTGGTGAAGGGGAAACTACTTAGAGATTATTGAAAGTAAGGTTCATTAACCTAAAACATAGGGGTGCCTTACTCATAATTCCATTCACACGGCATAGTATTAGAAAATGAATAAGCATCATAAGAAGAGGCAAATCATTACTCATTTAACAAGTTCATTTAACAAAAAAAATTCAAATGGGCAAGACAAACATAGGTCCTTACAATCATCATCAAATATAAGACAAAATATGGAAGAAATCATGCATAACCTGCTTGATTTTTATTATTTCACTAATGGAAATGTGCATTGGTCTTGATTAAACTAAAATCAACAATTTTTTGAATTACATTGAGGGCATCGAATGGGCACTATAAAATCTTAGTCTTGGGCCCTTATTGCATCTTTCTAAAATTTGGAGCTTACAATGAGGCTTACAATGGGTAGGAGAAAATAATGGAAAGAGTATAGAATCAATGTAACAAATCCTTCGAGCATGGGTTCATTGAAATAATACAAAAATGCTCGGGGTTTATTTTCTCAAAAATCCTACAACTTACCAATATAAAAAAATCTCAATCCTTTTTTTAATGCCAAGGGTTACTTATATATAATTTGTTGGACCTTCTATCGTTGTTGATTAATCTTCTCTCATAAGCATAACCCTAAATTAAGGACAATCCCTCTCTTCTAATCTTTGCAAAAGTAGGGACACATGTGAGAGGATAACTGAAAATGGTTGCTTTGCTAATTTGTCTTCTTTCTCTCTTCGGAAGTGCATCCCTTTTCAGTTTGGGAAGGTGGCCTTGCCTATGATAAGGTAGTAGATATGGGCAACTAAGAAGGTTCCTATTGTCCAAGTGGTATCTAATCAAGAGGGGAAATTTCTTAAGGTGTACCTCATTGGGAATCCTTTGTGGCATAATCACATACAATACTAGTTGTTATCCTTGCTCRTTGATTGCATTGCCACCTCTCAAAATTTTGAAGGACTTATCMAACTMATTTTTCTCTATGTAATCAATGGGACCTAGGGAGAGAACAAGGTGTGTAATGAGTGTCTAGGTGGMAATCRATGAGTGCAATTGATTGTACACCTCTTGGGATGAGGGAATAGTCTCTTTGTTTTCCACATTTGTTAGTCCACCCATTGTTTCCTTTAGTAACTTGTACTTGTCTGGAGAGTGGATCCTTAGCTGGTTATCCCATGGGCATGGAAGGCCATGATTAATCATCGTTCTGATATCAATCATGATGTTTCCAAAGGGTTTCTTATTTGCAGAGGCCTTTCTATTAGCAATCCTCCAACTCTTAAATTTGTCGGTACATGTATCAATGACCATATAAATAGAGATGTCAATCCATAAATCCCAATAATTCCTATGTTGGAGCTGGGATTTTGTTGAGGTCTTGGTTGATAATGTCTTCTACCCTAACCCTAAGCTCCACCTCCTTTCTTGTCTCATCCAAATACTTTGTTACATGCCTATGGAGACCATCAAACTCTAGGTATTACTGTAAGCGGTTTCTGATTTTGGGAACATCATCAACTACATAACCCTAAACTATGCTTTTGATGGTTTTCATTGTAGTCAATAGTTTATCATTTTCCAACGTCTCTTTGTACCTTGTCCTCCAAGTATCTGTTTCTTTTGTTAATGCTATCACCTGCTTCTTTTCCTCATGCCATTTCTTCTGAGTCTCTTCCATCTTTTGCCCTTGTTTTTTAAGATCTTGTTTTCTTTTGGTATCTAGGTTTAGGGCATTGGTGACTCGGTGTAGGCTTCCATGGTGCTTTATTCTCCATTTCTCCACTTCTTTGAGGAGTTGTTCAATATTCTATTGGAGTTCTATTGCATTGTAATCTACATTAATCCCTTGAGTCAAGGAACTATAGGAAATGACCTTGTTTAATTTCTCTTGTGTAACGTCATAGTGTAGGGACCTAATCCTTTCATTGGCCTCATCTAGCAACAAGGACAAATCAGTTTCCTTGATTTGATCAGATTCTAGGATTGCTATCCTTTTCTTCCTAGTTCGATTTTTTGCATTTAGGATAACATTCTCACTTTTCAAGAAATTGGCTTCATTAGTCAACTTATTCTATTCTTTCACCATGTGTTTAGTCAAAGGTAAATTTGGGGTTCTCTGAGAATCTCTCCTTAAGGATGCCAATCTATTCTATAGTTACTCTTTCTTAACCTTCAAGGATTTTGTTTTGGCAGTCAAAAAGAATTTTTGGATGATTAGAGTGTCAAATTTCTTCTTGAAAGCTTCTTGAGTGAGAAACCCCCACATATTTGTTGTACATGACATTGTTGGATCTTTTTTCCATCAAAATATTATCCTCAAGAGGAAATTCAATTATTTTAAATGTGACTTTAGCTTCCCTCTAGTCTTGAGGCCCCATTACTGAATATGACTTTTGGACCAAGTTTCTAGGGTGGTCACAATATATACTTTCCTGTCTCATCATCATACAAAGGGAGGAGTTTGGGTTGAGAAAACGTGTCTAAATGCTCTAAGGTAGCTAGTGCATATTTGTTTTCTTTCCTCCTCTTCTTTTCTTCTCACACTATTTCAAGAAGGTTACATTAGTCTAGGGATTGAATGATGTCTAACCATGAAGGTTGTTGGCTGATGGTATGTGAAGTGCCAACACTAGGTGTATTGAGCACCCCTCTTGGTATGGCCAAAGTAAGAATGTGGGAGAATTTGGAAAGGGTGGGAGGGGGGGAATTGGGGCGAAATGGGAGGACCCTCCAACTTGTTTGGGCACATTTGATTTAGATATGGTATTTCCCACCTCCCCTTCAATTTCTCCTCCTAATATATTTGTTCTAGCTTTCTTCCTTTTAGTATCTTCATTTTCTTCCTCACCTCCCCTCTTCCTTTTCTCGTCCTGAGCAACTTGTTTTGCAATGTTTTATTCTCTTCCTTTACTTCCTAAGAATATTTTGTTGCAAATTTCTTCTTTGTTGTTTTCTTCTCTTCCTTTGCTTTTTGAGTAGCTTCTTCTACAACATTCTTCTCTGTTGTTTTCTTTTCTTCCTCTACTTTCAGTGAGTAACTTTTTCTCCTACAACTTTGGCCTCCAGATTTGTAACATCCCTGACCATCCAAAGATTGGGTGATGCTACCATGTGAAATTTACAGCTTATATAAAATATATGCATTTTAATGAACTTAACACAGCTAACATAGAGTTACTTCTATCATACAAAATTAAATAGAACTAAGAGCAATTCATACAAGCAACGAAATACATGAAGAAATACAACATCGCAACAACATGCATAAAATACATAATTAAACATAGAAAAGATACTTATCTTTTAGCTAGAGTAAATCCACCAACTGCGTGCAAACCTTCCGTGAACCTCCTAGCCTTAGACCGTGCTGCTCATCACTCTCAGCAGTAGGTCACCCTCGAGTTGGGACTAAACTCCATTGGGCAAGAGAATTCTAGGCTTGGCAAGGACAACAAGAAAGTTGCACAAAGAAACATGAAGGATCTTTTATCCCAGGAGCCACTTATGCCCACAACACATAGACCCTCATCCCCCCCACACCTGCTCCACTCCAGGAGGATACACCTTCACTAATACAAGTCAATCGGCCAGTACACCTCCCTTGCCTTGGGCTTCAACAATAGGCTGGACTAGAAGTCTTAGAGTACTGTGGTTGCTACGTGACTCCCTTCCAGGAGAACTCATTTCCCAACAGACTCTCTCACCTAGGAGAGCTGCTCACAGGTTTGATAACCAACCTTCGACTCAGCTACAGCTGGGTACAGTTGACAACAACAACAACAGTTATAGCAACAACAACAGGGAAAAATGGGCATGGACACCCGAAAAGGAAACAACCTAATGCTAAGTCATAAAATGGCTCAGGCAACTACAATTGCATCAGGCTTCATAGGAAACAACATAGGACGACTTTCCCATTTCTGGTTTCAGAGGTGCAAGAGGTGTGCCGAGGTCAGACAATGTAGAGGCAAGAACGATTCATGTACAAGAGGGGAGAATGGTAGGATGGCCAACCTTCCGGTGAGGGTTTCCTTCACTATGCGCAGGTATGCAGATGCAACGCAGAGGCAAGAATGATTCAGACAAAGTATGAACAACGAACTCAGACAGAGGATGGATTTAAATGACTCGCGAACCCCCAAAACACCTCACGCTTCAGCTATTAACTGCATGATCCCAGGTCGTCACTTGTCTTCCTGGAGCTGCATGCGCTCCATTTAGCTTATGTCCCCAACCACTAGGAACTTAGGATAACAGAACATATAATGTTCACTTTAGTCTTCAGGAAACGCTATTACAATATTATTCCTCTAGAGGTAAGCCCCCCAGCTTAGCCCCTGGGCCCAAATACTTAGCCCCCCTTCCTTACCCTACCTAGTGGAGCTTAGTCCCCCATAACTCTTCTTTGTGGAGGTTCTACACGCAACAATGTTTATATTTTATTAATGATCTGCATAATTACGTATACAAACAAAATATCAGGCTCCCGTCCTTGACATTTGGCTCACCAGCCTAATAACACATAAGTCATTCAGATTATAACCACTTGGCTCACCAGCCTATAAGCAAAATTACAATTTAGAAGGGGCTCGACCTTGGGGTATTACAATCCCCTCCCCTTATTTTTGCACTATCCTCGGTGCAACTTATTTACAAAACAACAAGAAGATTTCCAAAATCTTAAAAAAGATGTGGGTACTCTACTTGCATAGCATCTTAATGCTCCCATGTTGCGTCTTCAGGATCGTACCAGGTCCACTAAACTTTTACAAGTCCTATGGCTCGATTCCTGAGCTGATTTCTTTTCCGGTCCATTATACGCACCAGATGCACCTGCAAGACGCCTTCTTGTTCTACTTGAATCACATTCCAATCGATTATATGATTAACATCAGGTATATATTTCTTAAGCAATGAAATATGAAACACATTATATATAGTCATGGATGCAGGCAATGAAAGCATATATGCAACTGGTCCAATCCTTTTTAGGGTTTCAAATGGTCCACAAAATATGGCTGCCAACTTGGAACAGTTTCCCAACTTCAGGGAACTTTTGTTAACTTTTACTTTCAGAAAAACATGATCACCCACTTTGAACTCCCTGTGGATCTCGTTCTTATCAGCATAACTCTTCTGCTTGCCTTGGCCAGCTTTCAAATTCTGCTTAATCTTCAACATTTGTTCTTCCATTTCCTTGAGCAAATCTGGCCCAACCACTGCTCTATCAACTGGATTATCCTAGCTTACTGGAGTGTTGCACTTTTTGCCATAAAGTGCCTCAAATGGGCTCATCTTCAATGATGCTTGATACCCATTGTTGTAGGCAAATTCTACCAAGTGTAGGTAGTCTTCTCATTTAGATGGTTTGTCCATCACATACATCCTTAGCATATCTTCTGTCACTTGGTTCACCCTCTTTGTCTGTCCATCAGACTCAGGATGATAAGCAATGTTGAAGTTCATATTTGTTTCAAATCCTTTGAACAACCCCTTCCATAACTTTGAGGTAAATTTCGGGTCCCTGTCAAACACAATTGTCTTGGGAATACCATGCAATCGTGTTATTTCCCTCATAAAAATATCAACAACATTAGCTGCCTTGTGAGTAGTCTTTAATGGAATAAAATGGGTAGCTTTTGTAAGCTTGTCCACCACCACCATGATTGAATCATGTTGCTTGCCTGTTATGGGCAATCCTATGATGAAGTCCATTGTCACCACTTCCCACTTCCACTCATGGATGGGTAAAGGTTGCAACAACCTTGCTGTGTGTATGTGCTTAGCTTTAACCTTCTAGCACTCCATACATCTGGCGATGTATTCAACAATATATTTCTTCATACATGGCCAAAATTAATGGCTTTTGACTGCTGCCACAATTTTCTGATATCCAGGGTGCCTTGCATAAGGCACATTATGCATCTCATTCAAAATCACAAGTTTCAAGTCTTGGACATTAGGTACATAAATCTTGTTCTTGTACATAAGTATTCCATCAGTCTCTAATTTATAATTCTCCACTTTTTGTGACATCTTACCTTGATGTAGCTTTCGCTACCAAATCCCTGTACTGCAAATCAGTATTTGCATCCTCCAAAATTTTGCTTTTAATATCAGTTTGGTACATGCTAGTGGCCGAAACATGCAATTCATGCACTCTCCTATTGAGTGCATCAACCACTTTTTTTTCCTTCCCTTTGATATGCTTGATATCAAAATCATACTCACAAAGAAACTCCAACCACCTACTCTGCCTAGCATTCAAAGTTAGTTGATCAAACAAATACTTTATACCGTTATGTCCTGTCCTTAGTTCGAACCTCCTTCCCATGAGGTAATGCCTCCATTTCTTTAGAGCGTGTAATATGGATGCCAACTCCAAATCATGAGTTGCAGAGTTCCTTTCGTGCTCTTTCAACTTTCTGGATTCATAATAGATTACGAATCCATTCTGACCAAGGACTCCTCACAGTCCTTTTTTTCTTGCATCTGTACACACTACAAAGTCTTCATTCGGATCTATAATCATTATGATTGGAGCACTAGTTAACAATTGCTTCAATTATTGGAAGCTTCTCTCACAATCTTCTGTCTACTGAAACTTCTTCTCCTTCCTTTGTAAGGAAGTGATAGGGTGAGTTGTCCTCGAGAACCCTGCGATAAACCTTTTTTAATAACTAGCTAGACCCATAAAGGATCTTACTTCCATCACGTTCTTTGGCACTGACCATTCTCTGATAGCCTCAATCTTCTCAGGATCTACAAATATACCATCCTTCGAAATAATATGCCCCAAGTAATGGATCTGCTCCTGATACAACAAACACTTGCTCAATTTGGCATACAACTGGTTCTCTCTTAGCACTTGCAACACCATCCTCATATGATGTTCATGCTCTTCCTACGACTTGGAATACACCAGGATGTCATCTAAAAAGACTATGACAAACTTTTCTAGATATTCCCGGAATACACCATTCATCAGGCACATAAAGACAACAGGTGCGTTCGACAACCCAAATGGCACCTCTGTGAACTCGTAATGACCATACCTTGTTCTAAAGGTGGTCTTGCTGATGTCCTCATCCTTTATTCTTACCTAGTGATATCCTGACCTAAGGTCTATCTTCGAAAATATCTTTGCATCCTTCAACTGATCGAAGAGGTCATCAATCCTCGGCAGAGGATACTTGTTCTTAACAGTCACTTTGTTCAACTATCTGAAATCAATACATAATCTCAACGTCCCATCCTTCTTCTTCATGAATAGGATCGGGGCACCCCAAGGTGACACACTTGGGTGTATATACCCCTTCTTCAGAAGCTCTTCAAGCTGCAATTGTAGCTCTTTCATCTCTAGCGTACTCATTCTGTAAGGAGATTTTGACACTGGAGCTTCTACAGGCATCAAGTTTACAGATAAGTCAATATCTCTTTTCAAACGTAGTCCGTGTACCTCCTGAAATACATCTTCAAACTCCTTTAGTACCGCATGATCTCCAATCTTTGAGACCTCATCCTTAGATGCTTCCTCCACATGGGCTAGAAATAATTGACAGCTTTTTCTATAGCACTTCTTCAACTGCATTGCTGAGATTTCTCTGATAGCAACAACTCTGCGAATTCCTTGGAATGTTTTCTGATTTCCTTCCTCATCTAGGCAAGTGAATCCCTTGTTACGACAGTCCATGATGACATGGTCCTGGTCCAACCAGTCCATCCCAATAAGACAGTCATAAGAACCTAAAGGTAGAATGTTCAATTCAACGTCTGTGCTTAGTCCATTCATGTCCATTGGACATGACTTAATTAACTCAATGATCTTTCTCTTGGTTCTTGTAGCCAACTACAGTAACCAAGACTTTTCATGTTTGCTTCTCAACAATTGCAAACTTTCCACCACTCTTGGATCTATATAACTGTGGCTAGCCCTTGAATCAATTAAAATTGTAAAGGCATGGTTGTTGATCATACCTTCCACTTCAATCATGTGCGACTGATATTCTGTTTGCTTGTTGTCCAGGGCTGTGTAGATCCTTGGTATTCTATTTTCCATGTCCTCCACTGTTGTTGCTTGCTGAACATTGTGGACATCTCTCACTTTGTCATTTATGTGGGGGCAATCTCTGTACCTATGATTTCCTTTACAGCCCCAACATTCCATAGGTGGCTGTGTTGGCATTTGTTCACCCACCTTAGCCTTCCTAGGCTCTTTAAAAGACAACTTTCCTTGAGGAATGTTCCTAAAAAATGGTGGTTTGTTTCCCTTTTTCCTCTGCTCCGTCTTAAACTTCTTCTTATCTTCCCAAGCTTTTTGGAAAGTAGGTTTTTCTTTTTGATGATCATATAAGCATTTTTCTCTCCTGAAAGTTTCTTCCATAGTCTTTGGGTCATCATACTGGAGCTTGTCACTGGTGGAAGATGGCAGTCCACTCAGATATCTTTGAATTTTGATAGTCTTGTCTTTGATGGAAGGAACATACTTCAACAATTCCAAAAACCTTCGTTCATACTCATCAATGGTCATGCTGCCCAGCTTGAGTTCAAAGAACTCTTTCATCTTTCTGTCATAGTACCTTTTAGTTAAGTACTTCTTTTCAAAATGCTTCTTGAACTCTCTCCAAATAACATTGTTCTCTCTAATGTGTTGTACTTGCACAAGCTACTCCCACCATACAGATGCCTTTCCTTTAAGTTGGTAAATGACAATTCTTCCCTCTACATGAGAAGAATAGTTATGTAGTTGGAAATATTTCCCCATTCCCAACAACCAAGTCTCGGCCTCTTCATCTATCTTGTGTTCTCCGTCAAAAGTAGGAAGTTTAATTTTGTTCATTTCACCCTTTAGTTCATCCACTCTAGATCTCCTATGTTTTCTGGTAGGAGATGGGATTGAACTACTGTGTGCCTCCTTATTGGAATGTTTCGGGGAGTGACGATGATGCTTGCTAATGCTTCTTGATCTTTTTTTCCTCTCAGGGTTCTTGCGACTCCCTGTTTTTCTTGAGTCACTCTCCTTATCCAACTTCCTTTCGATTTTTTCCAAACCATGCATCAATTTTAAGTTTAATTTTCCTTGTTGATCCCTAG
This sequence comes from Picea engelmannii, assembly GCA_009831015.1. Taxonomy (NCBI): domain Eukaryota; kingdom Viridiplantae; phylum Streptophyta; class Pinopsida; order Pinales; family Pinaceae; genus Picea; species Picea engelmannii. The sequence goes on along the minus strand of ML790672.1, from coordinate 56,826 downwards.
ATTTCATGAGCTTTTTGTTATTAGCTTAGTGAACCTGGGCGTCTTTCTGCAATCGTTCAATGATTTTCATCATATGCTCTTCCTTGTCCATCTCTCTTCCATGCCCATTGGAGTTCGATTATTCCCCTCCTAAATGGACATCCATTCCTTTTACTTCATTCTCTAAACTGTAAGCATTCTGTGCCTCCTCCATTTCTCTGTACTATGTGGCAATTCGCTGCAGTCCTAGCACTTGTTGAACTCTGCAAAACACAACGTGCAGTCAACCAGAATTTGTCAGGCCATCATTCCTTAACAATTCCCACAACATTCATAAACCAATTTGATTTAAGAAAATGTTCAGATTTCATTCTCTGTGATTCTCGTTCAATCAATAATCCCCGCAGATTTATTCTTTTGAATCTCTACTTTGCTAAGTTTTCGGGCACTAGCCCCTTTCTCTCAATCCCCAACCCATGCGACCAAGGGTCGTGATCAAGCGCTAGATCAATAAAACAGTGCTCTGGCCTTTTTCCTTTAGATATATTCCGCTAAGCCGACATGTCTTCTAGGGTTTTCACACATCTGTTTATGGTTTCTCTTGCTTTCAAAATAATCTATTCTAGTCAAAGGTTACATATGGAGGATAATACCTCTTGAAGCTACCATAATATCAAGATTCCCTCTTAGCTAGGGAGGTATTAATAGTCTCAAACACATCCATCCATATTCACACGACATGGGAAAGACTCACATAGTTCTGTAGACCATTCTATAGATAGAATCATTGTAAGTATCATCATTACTATTAGCATCATCTGGTAGCAATCATCAAAAACATAACGTCGTACTTGTTCTTGGTATTCTTCTGTCATATAAAATATCACAATATCCATGAGCCTCATTTATCTATATTGATGATCCATCTCCATCACTATGTGTCTAGCACCTTGGGTCATTCTTATCCCATAACAAGAATCATGACCTCATCAGAGCCACATTCACCTCATAGTTGATCCTCTCATAGGATCACTCCATGAATGCATTTAGCTCGATGATATCGGACACGCATGTCTAGCACCTTGGGTCGTTCGTGTACCATGACAAGAATTATGACCACATCGGAGCCACAAACACCTCATGGTGATCCTTTCATAGGATCACTTCGTGAATTCATTCAACTCGATGCTATCGAACACGTGGAATCGCACCTCAAGCACCTCGAGTCCTTAGTCTGTCGAAGACTATGTTGGGGCACATCTACTCTAGATGTAGATGTTCCCTATCTCCCTTGGTTTGAAGCCTAGTTCTTGTGGAGATAGAGTTGGCTCGATGCTTATTGGGGCTACTCACCTACTCATGAGAGTTTCAAGGCCTAATTCAATTCACACATAGGAGATCTAGCAACAACTCAAATTTTCAGTCCATCAAAGATTACATCTGGGCCTATTCCCACATGATCATGTCCATCTGATCAATCTTGGAATATTAGCATGATGCTGAAATCATCAATACTCCCCCAGGGAAACATTTGCATTCCTACCAAGATTGTCCCAGACAGAGGCTTAGTGAAAATGTCATCTATCTACTCATCTGTGGATAAGTGATGGAGTGTCACTGCTCGTTCCATGTCTTTGATGAAGTCCTACAATATCCTTCATCTCAAATTTTGAAGTCAACTCCCTCTATCTGAGAGAATCCTCGAACCATGCTTCTATCTGCTGCATGCACCTTTGCTTCCTTCAAAGTGTCACAAAACCAAGTTGGCTTCTTCCTTATCAATGAATCCCTATGAAGTTTGACTCCCTTTGAAGTCTGACTTCTTCTGAGTCCTTTCAAGTCTTTCTTTTCTGTGGCAACCTTCTTGGAATACATAGGATAAACTTCTTGAAACATAAACAACAAGAGAAAAAGTATTTCTATAATAATAACATTTTATATAGAAACCTATCAATTTCATGGTAATTCATTATAGCATTACCAAGGTGTCCTGCTTGAGAATAAGAACAAGAAATATCTCCCAGAGGAAATGTTAGTTTATATTGCAATTAAGTACAATAAGCATTTATATTAATAGTACATGCTACTAAGTATTCATTTGTTGCTAGCATTAATAAAATCTAAAGGATTGCAATACTTGAGCAAGAATAAAATATCAAACATGATGTGTAAACTTGGACTCTGGCTATTGTTCCGCATGAGTTGCTTTTCTTCTAAGACAAGTATTCTTTCCAATCAAGAGAGTGTGTTGATCTTGTGAATGTATTAGATCTGAGATATTTCTTGCTCTATGATCGCTTCTTGGACAAAGATCCCTTCTCTTTCCAGAGATTCAGGTCTGCAGTAGTTGTCGTTTATTGTTTCCCCTACTCCACGTTCATGTGCTTGGAAGCTCCAAAAATCAAACTCTTCATCCTTTGAAGCTTGCTCTTCAGTCTTTGATTCCATAATTTTTCCCTTTTGTTCTTTGCAAGGATGATTCCAATCCTTGTCTTCCATGCTCTACCAAGAGGCCATGCTTCTTCTGCGCCACTCTAATTTTATAGAGGAAGTCATGACTATGTTTGACTTTGACCTTGAACAATTTTTTAACTTTGACCCAAAAATTCAACTTTGACATTTTTGATGGTTGAGAGCACAAGGAGATGCACTGGTTTAAGGCACACTAGGATAACTAAAAATTAGTCACAATACTTCATAGAAACATTCACTGCAACTGGCACGAAGGAACTGACAATGCAACAACAATTTTGCTAAAATGAGCTTGACAGAGAGCTGCGGATCTACCTTCCAGTGGTTAGACTGTTCTGAAGGTGGTGTGGGCCCATAAATCTTTAGAATATTGTGCTCGTTTAACCATAGACAATGTCACAACATTATCACCCAACCATATGCACAAATCCACCCCTGCGCATCTTAACCTTTGACAAAAAAAATGATTCCAAGAAGCAACACTAGACCCAATAGATGACCAAGAGAGCGCACATTCTCCAAGGGTAGAGGACAAGAGAAAGTACCAGAAATACTGAGCAATATAATACCGTACAATTGCATCTATTGCTCCTCCTCCTCCAAACTTGCGCACTATTTCTAGTTTCTTGAGTGAGAGTGAGTGAAAAAATGAGGCAAGACGTCCTCTATTCATATTAATCCATCCAGTGACTTTTTTGGCTGGGCCGACCTGACTTTCTGGTAATTATATTTTTTGTTTATCTTTTTCCAGTGAGGCCGACTTGTCTTCCTAGAGGATAATTCCCTAATATTATATATTTTGCAAAGCCTACATGTCTTCTAGGGTTTTCACACATCTGTTTAGGGTTTCTCTTACTTCCATAATATTCTATTCTAGTCAAAGGTTACATATGGAGGTTAATATCTCCCGCATCTACCATAATATCAACACTACCTAGGGATTTCTAGACCTCTGCGCATTGCTTGGGGGGTTGTATTAGACTTGTTCCCTCTGCAGTCTACTATTGGGAAACTTTGCGGCCCTATTTAGTGGCTGTATGGCTTTTCTGCTGTTCTTAGTGGCCTCACGTACCTCTGTCGACTCATCTTGCCTAGCAGCGATGCACCCATAACCTTTTCTACCACCAATTCCTCGTTGTGGTGGCTCCTTTGCAACTAATGGATACCTTTTTTTGGTCAACAATTGACTCACGAATAAATGCTTCTTGTTATGTAGCGACTACCTCCCTTGAAGCACTTGGGGCCACTCCACTATGAATGCAACCTCATGTAGCTCCCCATGCTTGCTCGAATCACCTCTGTTGGTTGAGCCTCCCTCGACATAGACATACAATCTCTCACCCACGTCTGCTACTATTGTTTACTTCAACCGACTCTCGATTTCTCTGTGAATCTCAACCACGTCCACAAAACCACATTCCGCCCCTGCTATTCTTCACCTAACTCATGCCACAAATGCATTCCATAGCTAGAAACCTCTTCTGCTTCAGTTACCCATAACTCATGCTACTTCCCCATAGTCATCTTTGTACACGATTATGTCCTCCTCTGCCAAATTGAAAACTTAGCACACGACCACAATGCAAACTCAATGCTTGATTGTACTCTACCATTACTTGCAGTAGATGTGCCACTCCTTCTCTGAACACGCCTACAACTGCTTACTCAACGACCACCTCTTTACTACCTACGTCTGTGCACATGGCTCTCCAACTCCGACTACTCAATCTCCTCCCTGTGATCTTGCTACCACTCTGCGACATCCAATACTTCAACCATTTTTGACAACTCTAGCTCAAATCCTATCTACAGTATCAATCCGTCCGTCGTACGACGACTGTACAGTCTGTACGACCATTGTACATCTGTACAATTTTCCTTTAAATTTTTTTTTTTATTTACCCTTTCTACAGCTAATCCTGCAATTAAAATTCCCAGCAGACAAATTTTCTCGCTGCTAATAAACTTGATCTCGAAAAATATGGTTTCCTTCAGAACCACAGCTTTGATACCATGTTAGTTTATCTCAACCCAATACATGGCTAATAATCCCGAACAAAATCACTTTATTAATGAAAAGAACCACTAGGTTGTTAACGAATTAATCAATGAAAGCATAAAACTGAAACCATACACACTGCACAAGATATCTCGGTAAACAACCCTAGAAAAAACCCTGAAGGAAAAACTAGAGCTTAGTTGATTTTATTAAATAAAATCTCGGGCTTCCGTCTTGGGATAATGGCCCATCATAGGAATACAATGCAACAAATAGCCAAGCCCTACAAACCTCAAGATCATTCCTTCGATCTTGTTGGTTTGCTTCTATCTCCCTTGCTGCCCCTTTCCTCCTTTCCTCGACCCCTACCCCTCCACACTTAGATGAAATTCTGTTCACCCAATCAATAAGATGTCCTCACTCTGTGTGTGACACAAGCACATGAGCAAAGACTCCTTTGTTCCAATGTACTTTCTGTGTGTCTCATCTTGTCACTTAGGCCGCCTTTAATCTTGTTGAGTTAACCCTAAATCCAAAACCCTATATCTACTAAAGTGATCAAGGGATGATATTAGATCTCCCCTTCACTTTAGATCTATTGGCTAGGATTAAATCAACTCACTTAAGTTACTAATGCCAAAAGGCATTTAACTTAATTAAACTCGCATTAATCTAAAAGGTCATTCACTTTGATAATTAACACAAAGTGAATTTACTAAGGTTCTTGAGAGGCATCACAGATGACTTACACATAATAGACACTGAGCATATGTGGAAGTACCTATCCGATGCTAAATACATCAACATAGTGGAATTTCCCAAGAGCATTTCCAATGGCTCGAAGAGAGGTTAAACTCCAAATGTGCAGAGGAAAGTTTGGAAGTCTAATCCAAACTAGAGCTGAGGACATGGTATTTGTCACTGGATCAAAGGAAGGATACCAACGTTTCATGGATAAGCCATATTTTCCCTAGAACTAGGAACTTGTTTTTTAACCAAATCCTTGTCATCAACATTATCAAACATCACAATAAAAAACCCCTTTGCACATGGGAAAATAAACGCTTCTCCTTTAATATCGGGTTGCCAGAGCCTGAGATCCATTTGTGTAGGTTGACTAGACGTGACCACAAACTAATGAACTGACAAATCAGAGCAGTTGAGCTATAGATATTTTCCTTAGATACAACTTATTTCACCAAAGGGATAGTGATAGCTAGAGTTTCTTGAACCATCAAACTATTAGATGAATATTGCACAATGTCTCTGAAAGAGGGCTTACCAAAATTTATAGAGGAAGGAGGTAGGGCATAGGCACCAAAAGAATGCACATGATCTACATTCAAAATGGAGATAGATTCGTTGAGGAGAGAAGATGTGGTTGTCACATAAGGAGATGTTGCTATTAAACCGAGAAAGTCGAGAGGGCCATCACTCACTGCAAAATCTAACCCATAAGAAGGGTTGACCAAGCCAAGCATGGATGCCACCGCTAGAGAGAACGAACTGACATTGAGAGAGCACATGTATAGGGTTAAATGCTAGCCGACTCTGTGATGGAGAGTCAAACACCGTTACAGTAGGAAACCTTCGTGATGTAAAAATTTGAAAGACATGGGGTGGGATTTGATCCACTTATGTGTGCACATATGACAAGACCATTTAATATAATCTCTTTGGGTGAAACCACACGTTTGATCACTACCTCAAGGTGTCCCCATAGCTCTAGGAAAGCCCTCACAGGAATTGATCCTTTCCCACTGGTGAAAAACTCCTCTCTCCTCACCCAATGGATCCAACCCCTTTGTGTAAGTTCTTGGTATTTATTAATAGATGTGTTTTTTACAGTTTTAATGAGATCCCTTTCATTTGGTTTCCCTCACATATAACTATGCCTTCATTTTCCCCTTCTTTTCTCTATTTAAAATACATCACAACCACCATTATGTGCATTATCTATGACTTTGATTTCATACTCCATTTTTTTTGGATTTTATGGAAAAACACCTATTAAATGGATTTATTCTTATCATATATTGCACTTTTTAATTGTATCTCATTCTACAATTGTTGAAACCATTGAGCTCATTTCAATTTTAGACATCCTTATCAAGTAATCCTTTGATAACGTGTAGTTCTGATTAAATTCTAGGAGGTGTATATACTGTCATCTTCCTTTTCAAAAAAAATGGATAAATTCACACAAGGAATTGGTGGCTTCCTCCATTTCTTGGAAATGGAGAAATGGAGGTAGAGGTTTTAAATCCTTATACATGCTCAAGCCAAGGAAATTGTTACTAGATTAAAGTCAAGAAGACATAACTCTAGAAGGAATCTATCCCTATCTTAAAACCATGGCTCATTTTCCATGAATCATTTCCTATAATTGACCTTTTGAAATTAAAAAATGAAGAAACCTTTAGAATAACAACATACACATATATATTTTGTTATTCAGTGCACGGAGGTCGTACTATTTGGCCATAGATTAAAAGATTTTCTAATTTAAGGCATTTTCTTTTAGTTTTTGAAGCTGTATCAAACATCATTAATGAGAATCTAGAAAAAATGAGTAATTTATTATCTTTCAATAGAAAATCTTCTTATATATGAACTTTTAGATCTTGGAGATGGGGTTGTGGACATTCGATTTTTACCACATTACTAAATCCATTTGAAAAAACACAATAGTGTCCCTTGAGGGAGGAGGGAACCAAGGTGGAACTACAATACTTCTATGATGTTTTAGACTAGAGATGTTTGTGCGAGTGAACGCTTTTTGTAATCATTTTTGTTCAAATAAAGTGAACCATAAGAGTTGTAGAGTTCTTGGAAATCTCTATGCATGAAACATTCCTCAAGACAATAAGCTTGTGATTATAGTTATATAAGGAAAAAGAGAAGGGGTGGCTTTAATTGTTTCTATGTTTATCATCTTACCATCTATTGGTCAAAATCATAGCTCTCTTTAACTCTATAAACTTAAAATGCTTTCTTAAAAAAGTGTAGTGTAGATGTATCATCATCTTGGCTTGTTTCAATTAATTAACATGATAGCCATACATCCTCAAAAGTTATATCCTTGTTATTTATTGTTCGTTCACCTATTAATGAGTAAAAGAAGGTTTTAAGCTGCATCTCCTATTCAAAGATGAATCATCTAAAACTCATAAGTTTGCAAGGAACCATTTTATGTTTGTAATTTTACCATTTCATATTCGGTTTCTTATCAATTTATTGAAGGAGTCCCTAATGACTTGTTTGTACAAGTAAAAAAAAAATGAAATCAGCTTGAACTTGAAAGACATAAGTTTGATTTGGACATAAGAAAACAACCTTTTTTCCTTAAGCAAATCTTTTACACATTAAAAAAAAAACCTCAGCACAAATTTTGATTACATATTTCAAAACATTTTTATAGATTTTATTACTTAATCTTTTTCTCGCATTTTACATCACAACTATTTTGTATGTAGTCTATTTGAAAATTAGTGAAATATTTATTGGATTTATTTCTTGACCTTCTCCAAAGATGAAAGATGTTGGACTCAATTATATAAATTGTTTTTTAGAAATGTATATTTTAAAAAAAATAGAGACTTAGATTATTTTACGCAATGATCATCAAGTTATTTTTTTAATTAGGTTTTAATTAATTAAATTTAATAATAAATTCATATTAGTAGTAGATTCATATTAATCCAGAAGTAAAATAAGTTGGTTTATTTAATTAATTATTTTTTTCCATCAATGATTTATATAATTTTTGTTTTAATTAGTGATATTCATTATTACATTAAAGATGTTTATCATTTAAATTTTTTTGATCTTTTCAGTTGAAATTTTTTATAAGAGAAATCAAAGCATGCTTTCCATATTTGTAAATATTATTTATAATAAACTTGTTGGTATATTTTAGTATGTTTAATTCATTAAGCTATTCTAATCTTATGATCTATATGCTTTGATTATATTTTGTATGTTAATAATGTTTGTTGATTTTTTTATAAGTATTAAAAGGAATTTACAAAGAAAAGAAGATTGAAATATAATTTTGTTTCCCTCCATATCTTGTATTTTTTTTAGGTTTTAAGAAATATAAAAATAGAAATGCATGGAAATCACTTTTAAATGTGGTTTTAATTGTGTATAGTCATCTCTAAGATGATTTAAAAAAAATGTATTCTTATGATATGATAGAGAAAAAAATAAAAGATTGATATTAAAAAGTTATATAGATTATTGAAAATTATCATGGTTAATAATACAGGTACTGGCACTTCCATTACTATTTTTTATAAACATGCAACATGAGTTTGAACATAATGTTCATGGTTGCCAACCATTACTAGAAGAGGTAATCCATGTTAACTTTTAAGAAACATCTTTTTTATTATAGTAGTGTAAAATGAATAGTAGTAATTTAATTTACTGTTGTGATGGCATGGGATTAGATGGATACCGAAGTATTTGTATATAATTCAATAATTTTTTAGTAGTGTAAAATGATTAATAGCAATTTAACTAACTTTTGTGATGGCATAGGATTCGATGGATACCGAAGTATTTGCAGGCAATTCAATATTTTCTTCAAAGATATCTATGGATCCTAATGATAGCAAAACCGTATGTGAAAGTGTGTAAAAGGTGGGATAAGAATATATGCATATTTCTCCACCAAAATGATCTCTATGGTCACGTCCTTCACTCGACATAGGTTTTTTTATCCTATATTGACATTTACATGTTTTATTGAATACGTGTACATATATGTTCTTTGCTATAATGTTATCTTTTTGTAACTGGAAAAGTGAAGCACTCAGTTTTTTTGGTATGTGTTCATTGAGATAACACAAACTTCACTTGAGAAATTAATCAAAAAGTTGAAATTAATTCATGGTGTATCAATAATAGTAATTTTCAATATATGTCTTTCGAAGTAGATTCTTGACATAATATTTTCAAAGTATATGGTGCACACAAGTAAATTAGGATGCAATGATAATATTTTATGCATCTATTATGTAATAGATTGGGTTTCTAGGCATTAACTAAACACCCAACTAAACACCCATTCTTGGAAGTTTGTGCTTATCTCAAAATATTTGAGTTGTGTCATTAGTTGTGATGGTGTGACTTCATTACAACCACAAACACTTTAAGATAAGTGCAAACTCCCAAAAATTCTTAATGCTTACCAAATTTACTTAAATATTAAATTTTAAATAAAAATAACATAAAAATATTTTAACAAAACTATAACATAAAGTCTTTTTTATTGAGATTAAAGAGCACCTTTTAATCCAATATTGCATATCTGCATGTGGTACACTTGACATCTTATTATTTATTTTATTTACTATATTCTTAAATATTTATACATAAATTTTTGAGGCTTATGAAAGAGTGCCAACTTTGGGATCAAAATTTTTCAAGGGTGAAAGGATTACATGTTATGTTATGAAATTTCATTACACAACTTATTATTTGTATATGAATTCTCTTTAAGTTTTTTTTAGTTTGCATGAATACATTATTGTTAAGATTGTAAACTACAGTGATTAAGATGATAATGTTTACATTTGTGGGTGTTCTTGAAATTTTTTTAGTTGACATGAATACATTAGTATTTCAATTATAAACTACATTATGAGAGCGGGGGTGGAGTAGAAGGAGTTAATATGCATTAATGTTTTGCATATCAACTCTCCCCACCTCCACCTCCACTCTCAATATGCATTAATGTTTTGCATATCAACTTCCCCCCACCCCTACCCTCATATGAGCGTGAGGGATATGAGGGTGTGGGTGAGGAGAGTTGACATGCAAAACATTAATTGATATTAACTCTCTCCACCCTCACCCTCATATATAATGTTTTACATATTAGCTCCCTCCACACCTTCACTCTCATATATAATTTTTTACGTATTAACTCTCCCTATCCCCACCTTCTCCCTCACCCTCATTCTCACTCTCATATATATTCTACACTCCTAAAAAATATAGAATGAAAATGTTTCTTTGTGAAAAAAATATTTATAAAATTGTGAATGGACAATATCCCTATTACTGTACCTTACTTGAACATGTAAAGATGACTAAGCCTTTTATCTTAGTTGAGCATGTCTTCGTTTTGGGTAATAAAAATTTTGTATCACTAAAACCATATTTACAAACATAATGACCATTTTTTTAACAAACTCAGAGTGAAGCTTAGATATTCAATTTAACCTTGCGTTTGAATTTATTGTTTGAGAAATTGTAACAACTTTGGATCAAGGTTTTCTGATGGTTTAAGGATTGCATGCCATATTATGAAATTTCAGAAACAACTCACTATTTGGATTTGAATGCTCTTAAAGTCCTTTTAGTTGACATGCGCACATTATTGTTATTAATGTAAACTACATTAATCAAGAGAAGAATGCTGACATCCATGAATGCTCTTTGTTAACTACTACCTAAAATCCCTTCGTGGGTGAAGATGTGGATTTTGCCAGAGATCCACCAGGGTAGATTCCTTTGGCCTGCCACATTCCTCTACATGTCTTATCTATGAATAAAATAGAACAAAGCTTGGATAAATGACATGAACGAGTTGCCACCTTTTGCATTAAAATATGAATATTGTCGTTCTCCCTCACATTTCATGTAAGCACTCAAGAAAACAAGCAGGGTTGCGGAGCAACAAGTCCCTGCCAAGAATATGGAACGACTTTGATTTCAGAGATAGAAAAAATTTCATAAGCGGGTTGCCCATACATTGCTATCATGATATGACGAAGTGAGTAGATTCATTGGGATGCAGAGGACTTGGTAGAAATTGTTCCCATGTTTTCGTTCCAAGATTATGTAAAGCCATGCATTTTTCGAGGACCTGGTAGAAATTGTTCCCATGTCCATGTTTTTGTTTGAAGACCATGAAAATACATGGATTTTTCTTTTGTAGGCCGATTGTTTTTTTGTACAATGTAAATGTCTTCCTGATTTTATATTATAGAGATGTCAGCTGGAGTGTATAGGAATCCATCGTGGAAACGAAAACGATTTTTTCGACTTACTGAGAGAGAATTAGGTTTTACAATGCAATCACCAAAGGAGGGATTGTCTGATCCACCAGACAAGCTATTTAGTATTCCATGCCTTGTGTAAATAATCATATCAACCAAGAAACGAAGCATAGTATGATGGAGGTTGTTTTAGACAAGTCATGTAACTAGTGTTGTCACAAAAAAAACCATCTGTGACGGGCTAAAGGCGACGGTTAAAATTACCAGGGGAGGTTGTAGACTTTTCTGTGGTTTTTACGGTCTGATTCATCTGCAATGCAGCAAGAAGAACATTAATGTTCACAACACTGTCTATAAAACAGTTTTGTGGAGATCTCAAGCATGAGTTGTAGAATTCGATAATTGGTACATATGTGTCTTTTATCTTGAACAAGTAGGTCAGTCAAAATAATCTATACAAAACGACTTTTCAATATCTGAAAACCTAAATTCGAAAGATACCCAAAAAATCTACAGATTGGAAACCGTCCTATAATCATCTAGGAGACTTGGAGGTGCGTTTCTACAAATTTATTTTGACAAAACTAGTGTGACAAAACCAAAAAAGGTGGCGAACACAAATTTATAGTACTTAGTGAACAGTTCGCCACATTTTGGCAATGAGACATAATGCGAGAATTTTCATCAATCAAGAGAAAGCTGCCTACCATAACTTTTATACCTTAGAAACACGATTTCAACTATTTAATTTTTAAACCTGTTTTATTTAAAAATTGATTAATTACGTCGAAGGCGTACACCTATTGACAATGGGCAGATTTAATAGGGGTTTAGTGCTTAATAAGTTTTCTATGGATAGGATTAAATATGACTAGAATATTCTTAGTAGTCACACAAAATAAATGGTTGTGATTTCAATCATTAACTTCCTAGCTATTATAAAGACATCCGTTTATGTGTTTACTTTTTTACATTTACCTAATCATATTTAAAAATTACTTTGATAGCTAACTGATTGCCATGTAAGTGATTAACATAAATTAAAATATTAAAACCAAATAAATGAAGCTCAACCATTTATTTGTTAATCAATAATAAAATTTAATATATTCTTTTAAGGATTCTTTTAATCTTATCAGCCTTTCGACGTTGATCAACCGCAATTATGTGGCTGTGCTAGTATATGATCATTGATATTTGTCTGGCATGCATGCTTTGGGCCGCGGCCATGGAAAACTCCGTGAGGTTTTATGATCATTGATATTTGTCTCGCATGCATGATTTGGGCCCCGACCATGGCATTCTTCGTCAGGTTTATTGTGTGTCTACATGGCATGCATGCATTAGGCCATGACCAAGTAGCTAGGAGCGTGTCATGATTTACTAGGTGGAGCCGAGGCATTTGAGTTGGTGGAAAGTTTCTGCTACAATGGAATCAACAGCATTGAGAGCCTGTCCAACAACATATGCAAGCTTCGTTGTGTGGTCGAGTATTTAGATATTGAAGAATGGAACTTGGTGAGGTGGACTGGGGAATTTATCAAGGGCTTGCGCTTCTGGATTTGACGGAAATTGATAAATGCATTGAAGGACTGCAAGGCCATGGTTTTGACAGAAAATGCTAAAAGGATTATTGACAGCAAACACTACAAGGATTATTCAGAGATGCATTGATGTACTCATAGGAAGAAAAAATGTTAATTGTGATGCCAGTCCTTCCTTGTCTTCTCCTAATATTATTACGTCTTCTTCTAATAGTATTAGGGTTCAATATTCTTATGATACGAGAATCTCTGAGATCAAACTTAATGTTTCCCATTTGGCCAGGATCTGCCTAGCTCCTTTGCCGGTATTTGCCCCCTCTATGCCAGACCGCCTTCCCGGTCGTCCCTTCTCTATTCCACACCGGAGGGGAAGATGTCTCGATCACTTCCATGGTTACCCAATGGATAGTAAATGAAAGGCCTGAAGTCCAAGGCAGATCCTCTTTTCTTTCTCCGAAAACCCTATCTAGCTACCGCTGAAGAAGCCCGAGGGGATTCGTTCGTAACAACAGGCAACTATAGTTTAGTTTACCAACGATGGGGAGAATGCGCTCTATGGAGGTATTGGTGTCGTGGTGGGCGCTTCTTCACTTTGCTGATCAGCTTTGGATGCTTGAAGGTTCTCTTTGTTGTCCACTTTAGAGCTTGCTCAAACTTGTTGCAATGGTTTCTTTCTTTCCTCAAGTGGCATTCTTTCACTTGCATTAAAGGCTAGTTGCTCCTTTTTTTAAATGACATCTTTGTAAGTTTCAGTGGAATTGACATGAAAAACAATTCTTGGTAGGAATGACATATCCTTCATCTGTACCCAAAGGTGCTTTGCATTGGGTTGTTTGAAGGTATGCCATCATTGAGTATGTATCTGACGGAAAGAACTGTCAAAACCACGATTGCCCACAACATGGATAATTGGGTTATCAATAGATTTCTTTGGCATCACCTAAATGTTAAATATAATGTAACCTCAACAGGTTGACTGTACACTGCCAACTGTCGTGGCTAGTTGTACTTTCTATTCTTGTTTTGCTTGAGCCTATTTAGCTCAGCTATTTCCCTTTTCATACAACTACTACTTTAGAACTTCTTGATGTACTCGTTTTGTACTCTTCTTCTTATATTCTAATATATTGTTTTCTATTTTATTCTTTCTCTCTGCATTTCTTGCTTTACAATTTATCATGGTATCAGAGCTACAGTAGTAAGCCTCTTCACACAGGCTGGAGAGCAACACGATCCTCAAATAGCACAGAGCTTCACGGATCTTGAGAGCATTCGACACAGACTTTTCACAAGGCTTGGAGAGTTGTTCGTCATACTCTTGAAAGATCCTTGCAGGAAACTTCCACGAGGAAACTGTCCGCTCATACTCTCAAAAGATCAGCGTAAAAAGCTCACGCGAGGTCACAGAGTGTACTATGTTCGAAAGGTTCAAGGAGCAAAAACATGAGAAGGAAGCAGAGACTGAGAAGGAAGAAATAGTAAAGAGTTACTAAAAATCAGCATTAAGGAGTTACTAAAAATCAGAAACTTCATTTTAGGAATGTTATTAAAAGCAAGAGAGGGGATCTAGGAACCCTAGGAGTGATTTTAGGAGCGACTTTAGGGGGAGTGAGGGAAATGAGTCTATTATTTAAATTAAAGTAATTTAAATTGGAGAAACATGGGGGATGAGGGACACTTGGACGGTGGAGAATGTTTAGACGTTTGTCATTTAAAACTAATTTAATAATTATTTAGGAAAGTAGGTGGGTCTCATTTTTCTATAAAAGAAGGGGAAAAGAAGGAAGAGGGGATGAACGGTTAGCGTAACGTTACGCTGTCGAATTGTGTCTTGAGGGATTGCTTGTGAGGAGTTGGGTTTATCTCAGCTGTGTTGGAGTGGTAGCTCAGTCGTGGAGGTGAGCTGAGAAGCTAGTCTTATCTCTAGTTCTTGTGTGGCTCCTTTGCGGCTCGGGGGGCTAAGGGGGAAGCAGAGTACCCCTAGCGTTTGGCTGGGAGGTATCGGTGAGCTTTCTGTGGTCGGCGAGCGAGAGTGGCAAGGAGCGCGGGACGCGGCGTGGAGCTCGGGACGTCTTCCGAAGTCGGCGAGAGGCAACGGTATGAATTTTACATTCTGGTAGAGTAGATTGTCTAGTTATTCTCTTAGTCCATTATGATGCATTATATGTAACATGTGGCTTCAATCGTTGTGGTTTTCTTTCATATGCTACGGTGATATCGTCTGGACTCTTTTGTTGGGTTAAAATTTGTTAATGGATGTGATTTCTGAAATTTCCATTTTTATATTTAGTTGTTGTTGATGATGGTAGTGACACGTTTTGGGGAAAAGAATTTAATGTGTGGGTTTCCTTTGAGATTGGGCATTCATGTGGATTGATTCGGCCTTTCTGCCTCCTGGTTTCTTTTATGCATTCATAATTTCGATCGGGCATCTGTCTTCTGGGTTTGGGCGTTTTTATTTCAAGCTTGAGCGATTTTTCTATGGGGCGTTGGGTAGTTATAGAGCGTTTCTTTTGGGACAGTGGGCCAATGTGTACAGTGGCGGTTCTTTTTATACAATGTCGAGCTTGGGGGACTGTGGGCGATCTCTTTGTTTTCAATGGTTATTTCGGCAGTGGGCACTTCATGTATAATCTGCCGCCCCTCTTTGATTGTCTGTCATTTCGTTTTTTTTTCTTTTATAACCGGCAATTCATTTTTCATGATCAGGCATTTGTTTTTATTAAATCGTCCATTCGTTTCACTGCACAGGCAACTTGAATTAACCCCAAAGCAATCTCTGTCCACGTTATAAATCTTAATGGGCATTCCGGATTGTTTTTTTCTGTCCAAACTTAGATTTTCATTTAACCTACTGTCTGATTTTTGGTTGCTGTAATGATATAATGGCGTTGTTACTGAACGTGTTGGTTTGTTGCTGAATGCGCCCTGTTGTTTTCATTGACCACCATTAAAAGCAAGTCGATATTGCCAACACAACCTGAATTATGAAATTGCTGTAGTAATAATGCTTTTGGAACGTTTGCTGTCACTCGACAGGGTTATAAAACTTCAATGACAATATCAATTCAATTGAAAGAATCATTAACTGCCATAGTCAGGAAACGTTCTGGTATTGGGCTCTTTTTCTGCCACACAATCACATGCCTAAAATCTCGAGAGTTAGCGCATGCTTCTTATCATTTATTATTAGTGTTAATTATTGCAATGTAAATGTTGGTTTATCTCGGGTTGGGCGTGTTACTGGGGAACGCGAATCTCATCACAGACTGATTTCAATTCTGACTTCCCTTACCTCTCGGTTAATGGTTATGGTCTGCATTTCATTACTTATTGTGGCTCTTATTCGTGGGGGTTTAATTGCCTTGTATTCTGGGCGATTTTCACTTTGGAACAGGCGTTAAATCCTGGTCTGAGTTGCAGCACCTGTTCCATTCGTTTTTTTTAAACCGGTGTGCCTATAATTAACCTTGCCTATCAGACTGCCATGCCACGGGTTATTGCCCAGCCAGATGTTTTCTTTTAAGTTTGCCAGATGTTAACCGTAAGTACAACAGTCTTAGCGTTTTAGGGAATGTCGTTGCCTTGCCACCTGCTGATGTTCAACGATAAGGTAAATTGCCTTTACACAATGAAAAAACCACATGCACGGATACCCTAATAATTGCCCCGTTGCCATTACCAAATGGAAGTAACTTCGTAACTTTATTGTCACCCGAGTAGGTAAACTCGATGCTATTTCTCTCCAACGATTTTTAATTACTGTTATCTTTATGATTGTCTTGGTTATGGAGATATTGTCATTTCTAGCTTGTCCTTTTTATTACTGTCATTTAATGGTGTTGTATGATATATTGCCTTTTTAAACTATGACGTTATCCTTATGTTGCCTTTTTAGGACGTCTTTTAGATATTGGCATTTCCCGTTGTTGTTATTTTATCTAGGGCCCTTGTAACTATTGATATCTACATTGTTTATGTTATTTTCGGATTATTTTATTAGTAGAAATTAATGGATAAAATTTCTGATTAGATAAGTTCATATCATATATATTATAATTTATTTATTTGATTATTAGAAATCAATGAAGGGGTGACGTAGATATGTAAGGTTTATAAAAATCTGAAGGATAGGTAAAGCTATATGTAATTTGTTGATACAATATCTTATAATTTTCCTGTTCCTAACTGAAATTCTTAAATCTTATGGTTAAGGTGAATTGCATTGAATATAAAGCCATTGTCCTTTTTAATTGAATATATTTAGTCTTAAATCTTATGTTTAAGGTGAATTGCATTGAATGTAAGGCCATTGGCCTTTTAATTAGTGTCCTTTTAAATTTTATTATTTTATAGGTTGCCACATTCAGTTATGATGAATATTGTGATCCTCAATTTGATGTGACCTATGATATGATGATAATTTTAATTGGGATGCTATTGCTTATATCGATTTTTAGAATTTTCATCTTTAATCATTGTCTTTATATATGGATAATTGTCCCTTTCAGTGTTTCCCTTTTATTTATTGTCATATGAATTTGCGATTTTATGTATTGCCAATTTTAACTACGAAGTTATATTGTTAGTCCGAGTAGGTGTTACTTAAAATATGATGATAATTTTAATGTTGTAGGTGAGGGAAGATGTTATGGCACACATATGTCCTGGAATAATTGTCTATAAATTTCGTATTGGTAATATAAAGTTGAAATATGAAGTTGTATTGTTCTTACCGTATAAACGAGATTGCAAGATTGGTGTTGAATGTATGACCTTTAATTATCTCAATGTTATTGAAATTTAGAAATGAAATGATATGGTTATCTTATTGCGACGTTAGTGTAATCTCTTGATATTGATAAGACACATGGTGGAACGTCCTGGACTTAAGTACAATAGATCACTCGGAGCTAGTAAATGGGGGTTCTATTCATTTAAATAATGTTGAATTTTGGGTTGTTGTCAGAGTCCTCTTGTCGCGCGCCTTCCGTAAGGGAGGTATTTGTTCTTCTTATTTATGTTGTACTTGATTGTGATCAGTTGGTCGCTTGGTCTGTTGTGTCGGGTGGGATGTAGACACCTCCATGCTCCTCAGAACAGTCGCCATCCCTAAGACCTTAAATGGTTAAAATCGATGGGAACCTGGGCTTGAGCGTTGATTATGTGTCTTGGAGGTCCTAACCTTGCAGGGTAGGACAGGCGGGTGGTTAGTTTTACTTTTGTCACTAAATGTCTGCGTTGTGCACCTCTGCCTATGTTCGTATTTGTTGCAGTTTCTCGTTGAGGCCTTCAGTCTTCTTGTGCTGAACTTCGTGGTTGAGTCTTGTTGTTTGTCGAGTGGCGTCATACAGTTCAGTGTGTTTCTACTTCTACACACGCGCACACACCTTAAACAAATTTTTTTTTGCACCTGTTACTAGAATGGTTGTCGTAACTACGCAGTTCGTTACAACATCAAAAAGATGACTGCAAATGAGCTAATATACTTGTAATATTTGCATGACATGAGTTTATATTGAAGCATCCTATGATTGATTTTCCAATCAACAATCATTTCTTGTTCTTGCTTAAGATTACTTACTTCATTTGAAACAATTATTG
The DNA here is from genome assembly GCA_009831015.1 of Picea engelmannii. Taxonomy (NCBI): domain Eukaryota; kingdom Viridiplantae; phylum Streptophyta; class Pinopsida; order Pinales; family Pinaceae; genus Picea; species Picea engelmannii. The sequence continues at coordinate 38,215 of ML790672.1, read as the reverse complement.
GTTTGTTGCTTGCTTGAACTGCCTTCTTTAATTGTTCCATTGTTTGAAGTGTTTTATTTTCCTTAACATGATGAGCATGAACCACATAATCTTGACCTGCATTGGTTAATTGATATTGATTCTTTGTCCTGTAGAAGATTGCCTTACGATCATATAAGTATGGACTACCTAAGACCATTCCACATTCACTTAAGGACACTGCATCACATGTTACTTCGTCCACATACTTAGATGAAATAGCAAATTTGATTGTGCATTGTTTTGTTATGTGCATTTGATGATGATTGCTTATCCATTTAAGTGTGTAAGGCTTATGATGTACTTGTGTTTTTAACCCCAATTTCTTAACCAATTCTTCTGAGATTAGATTAGATTGAGATCCACTGTCGATTAATGTGTCTATCTTAGTGTGTCATGTGATGGTCCTTATATGAAACAAGTTACTTCTACAATCAATGCCTTCACCAATTTTACTTGTCATACCAACCAATGAGACCTTAGATTCGTCACCCGAATCCGATCCCAAGTCTGTGGGTTTTGTTGTCACTGCCACTGTTTGCCTTCCCTTCTTTTCCTTGAACCACTTTGGTCTCTTCTCGGGATGCAACTACCAACATTTTTCCTCATCATGTCCCTCTTTCTTACAATGCTTTCAAGAGGTCTTCTCGTCCTTTCTTGCCACTGCATTTGAATTCTTGCCATGCCATTTCCTCTTGTCCTCTTTCCTTGAAGACGATGATTCCCCTGATACACCTGCTTTTCCTGTTTCAATGTATGTCGCTTGAACAGAAACCTCATCAAGTTTAGTGGGTCTAAACATGAATACAGTGTTTCTAATATGTGTAGGTAAACCTCCTATATACTTCATAAGGGTTTCCTGTGTATGTAAAGAGATATCTAACATCAATGCCATTTTTCGAAATCCATCTGTATACTCTTGCACTGTTTATCCTTTTCTTAGTTTTAAATATTTCCATTCAATTAATTCTTTTTCTTTATAACCCAAAGGATATAATTGTTTCCTAAGTGCATAAATGAAGCTTTGCCATGATGGAAATACATTACCCACTTGTTGCATTCTATTTTGCAACTTGCTTTGCCACTAGATGAGAGATGTACCTACAAGTCTCAAAGATGCCAACTTGATTTGTGTGGCCTCATCCTTGATCTGTTGCACACTGCAGTAAACCTCCATTTTCCTGACCCAATTGTCAAGTCTCTCTGCATTAACTTCACCATCATATATGGGTAACTAAAATTTAACATCAAGTTTTAATAATGGCATTTCATTCTTATTTTTATGAACATGTTTCTTTGCATTAAATTTAGAACTTGAACTTGAAGAAGAAGGAGGTGATGATGGAGGTGAAGGAGGAATCTAAGGATGATCCTCTCCTTCTTCACTTTTTCCCTTTGAGTATTCACCCAAAACTGGTCTCTTTCGTTCGAAGTAATCCTCATACAAAACTTTCACCATCTCCGACATAGCAAGGAAAGTTTTTTGAAACTCTTTCTCATCAAGAGAAAGTCCCTCTTTTGATGCCATCTTTTCGCTGTGAGAAGCTCTCTTTCTCAATCCAATTAATGGATTCTCTACAACAAGCTTGCCTTGAACATGCTGTAGCTTTTCCCTGGTTAACATGCAAAACTCAAATCCAAACGTCAACTAGCTCTGATACCACTTGACTCGAAAAGATCTTTTAATGACTGTGGTTGAGTTATTAATTGCATGTGTTAATTAACCATTTATGAAGATGAATGAAAGAGGATGAATTTAATGAAGGAACATAGCAACCATAAAAAAATATATAGATCTGAATTGAAGCAATAAGAACAACAAACCATAACAGGAGAAGTGATAACGAAGTTCGACACAAAATTTTCTACGTCGTCGGGCCTTTGTCTCAGTGGGGGAGGCTTCTTTATTAATTCTTCAATGCTTGCAAAGTATATCAAAATCGCATCAAATGGACTCCATTCTGATCTCACTGTGTTCTGCTCGACCTAAGAAATCCAATGCAACTGACGGCACTGAAAAAGGCTGAGTATAGCCTCCGAAAATGGCCTCCAAAGTTCTTCTAGTCCGTTGATTTTCTCTGCATAAATAACATTGTTCTGCTCTAATTTGCATAAATTAGACCTGTAATGCAATGGTAAGTCTTTTAGTTAAATAGTGTGAGGTTGTGGGATCAAATCCCAACAAACTTCCTCTTCCTTGGACTTGAATCTCGCAAGATATATGTGTATCTCCATAAAATATGAAATATGGTTTTTAAAAATAAACCATATCCTATACTCAAAACCCACTTTTCATTTATATCTCACGCACCTTTTGTATAGGTTTATATCTCACACACCTTTTGTATAGGCTCCTTTTGTATAGGTTTATATCTCACGCACCTTTTGTATAGGCTCCTGGTCAAGCGCCCACTTAATTGCATTCCAAATATTATGGGATTTAAATTATATGGTTAACAACCATATTCAAAAAATCTTTTAATAAACCCCTCTATAAGCTTAATGCACTTTAATATAACCACATTATATGGTGGCATAAAATATAAAATATTTTAAATAAGGTTAAAATAACCATAAAGAAAAGTCTTTGACCCACTTTATGTGGCTGCACACCTGTGATATATGGTTTAGTTTCAAAACCATATTATATGGTTTACAACCCCATACCATATGTCCGAGGCTAGTCCCCCTGACTGACCTCTTCCTGAAACTAATCTCCCAACCTGTGTAACGACCCTTTAGTTACGTCTATGAATAGCGAAGTACAATAGGAACATTTTTCTTTTTCTTTTCTTTTTAACAAATAGGAAATTAACAACATCACCTAATTCACTAAGGTGACACATGATCAAAATATAAACAACTCTACATATCATTGCGGAATGAGATTTCAAAATATAATGCCAAACAATCTCATGATATTATCACTAATAACAATGATTTGCCGAATATAAAACGCTTTGTACCTTACCAAATAAAAATCATACCTTGGCCACACGCCCGCTTCGGAGATGACCCTCGTGCTGTGCCGCTTGTCCGTTCTCCCTGCCACTTCCGCTTGCCAACCGCTGAAAACTCACTGGTACCTCCCAGCCAAACGCTAGGGGTACTCTGCTTCCCCCTTAGCCCCCCGAGCCGCAAAGGGGCCACACAAGCACCAGAGAT
>ML790672.1:0-14209 GCA_009831015.1 Picea engelmannii | reverse complement strand
AATGTGACTTTAGCTTCCCTCTAGTCTTGAGGCCCCATTACTGAATATGACTTTTGGACCAAGTTTCTAGGGTGGTCACAATATATACTTTCCTGTCTCATCATCATACAAAGGGAGGAGTTTGGGTTGGGAAAACATGTCTAAATGCTCTAAGGTAGCTAGTGCATATTTGTTTTCTTTCCTCCTCTTCTTTTCTTCTCACACTATTTCAAGAAGGTCACATTAGTCTAGGGATTGAATGATGTCTAACCATGAAGGTTGTTGGCTGATGGTATGTGAAGTGCCAACACTAGGTGTATTGAGCACCCCTCTTGGTATGGCCAAAGTAAGAATGTGGGAGAATTTGGAAAGTTGAAAGAGCATGAAAGTTGAAAGAGCACGAAAGGAGTAGCTTCTTCTACAAAATTCTTCTCTGTTGTTTTCTTTTCTTCCTCTACTTTCAGTGAGTAACTTTTTCTCCTACAACTTTGGCCTCCAGATTTGTAACATCCCTGACCATCCAAAGATTGGGTGATGCTACCATGCGGAATTTACAACTTATATAAAATATATGCATTTTAATGAACTTAACACAACTAACATAGAGTTACTGCTATCATACAGAATTAAATAGAATTAAGAGCAATTCATACAAGCAACGAAATACATGAAGAAATACAACATCACAACAACATGCATAAAATACATAATTAAACATAGAAATGATACTTATCTTTTAGCTGGAGTAAATCCACCAACTGCATGCAAACCTTCCATGAACCTCCCAGCCTTAGACCGTGCTGCTCATCACTCTCAGCAGTAGGTCACCCTCGAGCTAGGACTAAACTCCACCGGGCAAGATAATTCTAGGCTTGGCAAGGACAACAAGGAAGTTTCACAAAGCAACATGAAGGATCTTTTATCCCAGGAGCCACTTACGCCCACAACACATAGACCCTCATTCCCCGCACACCTACTCCACTCCAAGAGGATACACCTTCACTAATACAAGTCCATCGGCCAGTACACCTCCCTTACCTTGGGCTTCAACAACAGGATCGACTAGAAGTCTTAGAGCACTGTGGCTGCTACGTGACTCCCTTCTAGGAGAACTCATTTCCCAACAGACTCTCTCACCTGGGAGAGATGCTCACAGGTTTGATAACCATCCTTCGACTCAGCTACAGATGGGTACAGTGGACAACAACAACAATAGTTATAGTAACAACAACAGGGAAAAACGGTCATGGACACTTGAAAAGGAAACAACCTAATGCTAAGTCATAAAACGGCTCAGGCAACTACAATTGCGTCAGGCTTCACAGGAAACAACACAAGACGACTTTCCCGTTTCTGGTTTCAGAGGTGCGAGAGGTGTGTCGAGGTTAGACAATGCAGAGGAAAGAACGATTCACGTACAGGGGGGGAGAATGGCAGGACGACCAACCTTCCCATGAGGGTTTCCTTCACTGTGCACAGGTATGCAGATGCAACGCAGAGGCAAGAACGATTCAAATATAGTACGAACAATGAAATCAGACAGAGGATGGCTTTAAATGACTCGCGAACCCCCAACACACCTCACGCTTTATCTTTTAACTGCATGATCCCAGGTCGACACTTGTCTTCCTGGAGCTACATGCGCTCCATTTAGCTTATGTCCCCAGCCACCAGGAACTTAGGATAACAGAACATATAATGTTCACTTTAGTCTTCAGGAAACAATATTACAATATTATTCCTCTAGAGGTAAGCCCTCTAGCTTAGCCCCTAGGCCCAAATACTTAGCCCCCCTTCCTTACCCTACCTAGTGGAGCTTAGTCCCCCATAACTCTTCTTCGTGGAGGTTCTACACGCAACCATGTTTATATTTTATTAATGATCTGCATAATTACGTATACAAAAAAATATCAGGCTCCTGGCCTTGGCATTTGGCTCACCAGCCTAATAACACATAAGTCTTTCAGCTTATAACCACTTGGCTCACTAGCCTATAAGCAAAATTACAATTTAGAAGGGGCTTGACCTTGGGGTATTACAATCCCCTCCCCTTATTTTTGCACTATCCTTGGTGCAACTTATTTACAAAACAACAACAAGATTTCCAAAATCTTAAAAAAGATGTGGGTACTATGCCCGCATAGCATCTTCATGCTCCCATGTTGCGTCCTCAGGACTGTACCAGGTCCACTAGACTTTCACAAGTTCTATGGCTCGATTCCTGAGCTGATTTATTTTCCGGTCCATTATACGCACCAGATGCACCTACAAGACGCCTTCTTGTTCCACTTGAATCACATTCCAATCGATTATATGATTAGCATCAGGTATATATTTCTTAAGCAATGAAATATGAAACACATTATATATAGTCATGGATGCAGACAATGCAAGTATATATGCAACTGGTCCAATCCTTTCTAGGATTTCAAATGGCCCACAAAACCTGGCTGCCAACTTGGAACAATTTCCCAGCTTCAGGGAACTTCTGTTAGCTTTTACTTTCAGAAAAAACATGATCACCCACTTTGAACTCCCTGTGGATCTTGTTCTTATCAGCATAACTCTTCTTCTTGTCTTGGGAAGCTTTCAAATTCTGCTTAATCTTCAACATTTGTTCTTCCATTTCCTTGAACAACTCTGGCCCAACCACTGCTCTATCAATTGGATTATCCTAGCTTACTGGAGTGTTGCACTTTCTGCCATAAAGTGCCTCAAATGGGCTCATCTTCAACGATGCTTGATACCCATTGTTGTAGGCAAATTTTACCAAGTGGAGGTAGTCTTCCCATTTAGATGGTTTGTCCATCCCATACATCCTTAGCATATCTTCTATCACTTGGTTCACCCTCTTTGTCTGCCCATCAGACTCGGGATGATAAGCAGTGTTGAAGTTCAGATTTGTTTCAAATCCTTTGAACAACCCCTTCCAGAACTTTGAGGTAAATTTCGGGTCCCTGTCAGACACAATTGTCTTGGGAATACCGTGCAATCGTGTTATTTCCCTCATAAATATATCAACAACATTAGCTTCCTTGTGAGTAGTCTTCAATGGAATAAAATGGGCAGCTTTCGTAAGCTTGTCCACCACCACCATGATTGAATCATGCTGCTTGCCTGTTATGGGCAATCTTGTGATGAAGTCCATTTTCACCACTTCCCACTTCCACTCATGGATGGGTAAAGGTTGCAGCAACCTTGCTGGGTGCATGTGCTTAGCTTTAACCTTCTAGCACTCCATACATCTGGCGATGTATTCAACAATATCTTTCTTCATACATGGCCAAAAGTAATGGCTCTTGACTGCTGCCACAGTTTTCTGATATCCAGGGTGCCTTGCATAAGACACATTATGCATCTCATTCAAAATCATAAGTTTCAAGTCCTGGACATTAGGTACATAAATTCTGTTCTTGTACATAAGTATTCCATCAGTCTATAATTTATAATTCTTCACTTTCTGTGACATCTTACCTTGATGTAGCTTTGCTACCAAATCCCTGTACTGCAAATCAGTATTTGCATCCTCCAAAATCCTGCTTTTAATATCAGTTTGGTACATGCTAGTGGCTGAAGCATTCAATTCATGCACTCTTCTGCTGAGTGCATCAACCACTTTTTTTTCCTTCCCTTTGATATGCTTGACATCAAAATCATACTCACAAAGAAACTCCAACCACCTACTCTGCCTAGCATTCAAAGTTGGCTGATCAAACACATACTTTATACCATTATGGTCTGTCCTCAGTTCGAACCTCCTTCCCATGAGGTAATGCCTCCATTTCTTTAGAGCGTGTACTATGGATGCCAACTCCAAATCATGAGTTGCATAGTTCCTTTCATGCTCTTTCAACTTTCTGGATTCATAACAGATTATGAATCCATTCTGACTGAGGACTCCTCCTAGTCTTTTTTTTCTTGCATCTGTACACACTACAAAGTATTCATTCGGATCTGTAATCCTTAGGATTGAAGCACTGGTTAACAATTGCTTCAATTGCTGGAAGCTTCTCTCACAATCTTCTGTTCACTGAAACTTCTTCTCCTTCCTTTGTAAGGAAGTGATAGGGTGAGCTGTCCTCGAGAACCCTGCGATAAACCTTCTGTAATAACCAACTAGACCCATAAAGGATCTGACTTCCATCACGTTCTTTGGTGCTGACCATTCTCTGATGGCCTCAATCTTCTTAGGATCTACAAATATCCCATCCTTCGAAATAATATACCCCAAGTAATGGATCTGCTCCTGATAAAATAAGCACTTGCTCAATTTGGCATACAACTGGTTCTCTCTTAGCACTTGCAGCACCATCCTCAGATGATGTTCATGCTCTTCCTCTGACTTGGAATACACCAGGATTTCATCTAAAAAGACTATGATAAACTTTTCTAGATATTCCCGGAATACACCATTCATCAGGCACATAAAGACAGCGGGTGCGTTCGACAACCCAAATGGCACCACTATGAACTCGTAATGACCATACATTGTTCTAAAGGCGGTCTTGCTGATGTCCTCATCCTTTATTCTTACCTGGTGATATCCCAACCTGAGGTTTATCTTCGAAAATATCTTCACATCCTTCAACTGATTGAAGAGGTCATCAATCCTCGGCAGAGGATACTTGTTCTTAACAATCACTTTGTTCAACTGTCTGAAATCAATACATAATCTCAATGTCCTGTCCTTCTTCTTCATGAACAGGATCGGGGCACCCCAAGGTGACACACTTGGGCGTATATACCCCTTCTTTAGAAGCTCTTTAAGCTGCAATTGCAGCTCTTTCATCTCTGGCATACTCATTCTGTAAGGAGATTTTGACACTGGAGCTTCTACAGGCATCAAGTTTACAGAGAAGTCAATATCTCTTTTCAGAGGTAGTTCGTGTACCTCCTGAAATACATCTTCAAACTCCTTTAGTACCGCATGATCTCCAATCTTTGAGACCTCATCCTTAGATGCTTCCTCCACATGGGCTAGAAATAATTGACATCCTTTTCTGTAGCACTTCTTCAGCTGCATTGCTGAGATTTCTCTGATAGCAACAACTCTGGGAATTCCTTGGAATGTTTTCCGATTCCCTTCCTCATCCAGGCAAGTGAATGCCTTGTTACGACAGTCCATGATGGCATGGTGTTGTTCCAACCAGTCCATCCCAATTAGGCAGTCATAAGAACCTAAAGGAAGAATGTTCAATTCAACGTTTGTGCTCAGTCCATTCATGTCCACTGGACATGACCTAATTAACTCAATGACCTTTCTCTTGGTTCCTGTAGCCAGCTGCACTAACCAAGACTTTTCATGTTTGCTTCTCGACAATTACAAACTTTCCACCACTCTAGGATCTATATAACTATGGCTAGCCCCTGAATCAATTAAAATTGTAAAGGCATGGTTGTTGATCATACCTTCCACTTCAATCACGTGCGACTGATATTCTGCTTGCTTGTTGTCCAGGGCTGCGTAGATCCTTGGTATTCTACTGCCCATGTCTTCCACTGTTGCTGCTTGCTGAACATTGTGGACAACTCTCACTTTGTTATTTATGTGGGGGCAATCTCTGTATCTATGATTTCCTTTACAACCCCAACATTCCATAGGTGGCTGTCTTGGCATTTGTTCACCCACCTTAGCCTTCCTGGGCTCTTTAAAAGACAACTTTCCTTGAGGACTGTTCCTGAAAAATGGTGGTTTGTTTCCCTTTTTCCTCTGCTCCCTCTTAAACTTCTTCTTGTCTTCCCAATCTTTTTGGAAAGTAGGTTTTTCTTTTTGCTGATCATATAAGCATTTTTCTCTCCTTAAAGTTTCTTCCATAGTCTTTGGGTCATCATACTGGAGCTTGTCACTGATGGAAGATGGCAGTCCACTCGGATATCTTTGAATTTTGACAGTCTCGTCTTTGATGGAAGGAATATACTTCAACAATTCCAAAAACCTTCGTTCATACTCATCAATGGTCATGTTGCCCAGCTTGAGTTCAAAGAAATCTTTCATCTTTTTGTCATAGTACCTCTTAGTTAAGCACTTCTTTTCAAAATGCTTCTTGAACTCTCTCCAAATAACATTGTTCTCTCTGATGTGTTGTACTTGCACAAGCTACTCCCACCATATGGATGCCTTTCCTTTAAGTTGGTAAATGACAATTCTTCCCTCTACATGAAAAGAATAGTTCTACAGTTGGAAATATTTCCTCATGCCCAACAACCAAGTCTCGGCCTCTTCATCTATCTTGTGTTCTCCGTCAAAAGTAGGAGGTTTAATTTTGTTCATTTCACCCTTCAGTTCATCCACTCCAGATCTCCTATGTTTTCTGGTAGGAGATGGGATTGAACTACTTATTGGAATGTTTCGGGGAGTGACGATGATGCCTCCTTATTGGAATGTTTCGGGGAGTGACGATGATGCTTGCTAATGCTTCTTGATCTTATTTTTCTCTTAGGGTTCTTGCGACTCCCTGTTTTTCTTGAGTCACTCTCCTTATCCAACTTCCTTTCRATTTTTTCCAGACCGTGCATCAACTTTAAGTTTAATTTTCCTTGTTGATCCYTGGCTTTCATGAGCYTTTTGTTATCAACTCGGTGAACMTGGGCRTCTTTCTGCAATCGTTCAATGATTTTCATCATATGCTCTTCCTTGTCCATCTCTCCTCCATGCCCATTRGAGTTCGATTCTTCCCCTCCTAAATGGACATCCATTCCTTTTACTTCATTCTCTGAACTGGAAGCATTCTGTGCCTCCTCCATTTCTCTGCACTCTGTGGCAATTCGGTGCAGTCCTRACACTTGTTGAAATCTACAAAAGACAACGTGTAGTCAACCAGARTTTGTCAGGCYATCATTCCTTAACAATTCCCACAACATTCATAAACCAATCTGATTTAAKAAAACATTCATATTTCATTCTCTGTGATTCTCGTTCAATSAATAATCCCYGYAGATTTATTCTTTCGGATCTCTKCTCTGCTAAGTTTTYGGGCACTAGCCCCTTTCTCTCAGTCCCCAACCCATGTGACCATGGGTCGTGACCAAGCACTAGATCAATAAAACCGTGCTCGGGCMTTTTKCCTTCGGCTTCGAAAGATTTTCAAAGCACAAAACAAYGATCACTCGGAGTTCTGAGTTACTRAAATTGCTCAGTAGGGCRGATCAACGGTCCACGTCTACCCAACATCCAACGACTGACACTCGTTGTGGAACCTCAGGCATCTAAGTTCCACGACTTCAGAAGATTTCACATCCGCACACCTTGAACCATTAATCTYCGAACACTCCCACGTCACCTTAGGTGATGTCATTACGTTACATCACTTAAYRTTTTCCCAATTGCGGGGGCATGCAACGGTGGTTTTGGAGTAACCCGCCTTTCATCCCACAATTTTCCTGAYGCTGACACGCAACCTTGCCGAACTCCGTTATCAAGCTTGTTGTTATGGTTTGTTGTTCCTTATGTTTACTTTTTGATCTGAATTCTATATGATGGCTACAWTATTCTTTCATTAAGTTCTTCTTCTTTTCTTAATTCCTAAGTGGTAATTGAACACATGCTTAAAACTCAACCAAGTCTTTTAAAGATAATTTTCGGATCAGTACCAGAAAGACTGAACAAGAGAAAACCGTACAACTGCAACTGTTGCTACTCCTTCTCCAAACTTGCGCACTGTTTCTGGTTTCCTGAGTGAGAGTGAGTGAACAAATGAGCCAACACGTCCTCTATTTATATTAATCTGTCTAGTGACTTTTCTGGCTGGGTAGACCTAACTTTCTGGTAATTATATTTCCTGTTTATCTTTTTCCTGTGAGGATGACTTGTCTTCCTGGAGGATAATACCTTAATATTATATATTCTGCTAAGTCGACATGTCTTCTAGGGTTTTCACACATCTGTTTAGGGTTTCTCTTTCTTTCAAAATAATCTATTCTAGTCAAAGGTTACATATGGAGGATAATACCTCTTGAAGCTACCATAATATCAATATTCCCTCTTATCTAGGGAGGTATTAATGGTCTCAAACACATCCATCCATATTCACATGGCATGGGCAAGACTCACATAGTTCTGTAGACCATTCTATAGGTAGCATCATTGCAAGTATCATCATTACTATTAGCATCATCTGGTAGAAATCATCAAAAACATAACGTTGTACTTGTTCTTGGTATTCTTCTGTCATATAAAATATCACAATATCCATGAGCCTCATTTATCTATATTGATGATCCATCTCCATCACTATGTGTCTAGCACCTTGGGTCATTCTTATCCCATGACAAGAATCATGACCTCATCAGAGCCACATTCACCTCATAGTTGATCCTCTCATAGGATCACTCCATGAATGCATTTAGCTCGATGATATCGGACACGCGTGTCTAGCACCTCGGGTTGTTCATGTACCATGACAAGAATTATGACCACATCGGAGCCACAAACACCTCATGGTGATCCTCTCATAGGATCACTTCGTGAATGCATTCAACTCGATGCTATCGGACACGTGGAATCGCACCTCAAGCACCTCGAGTCCTTAGTCCGTCGAAGACTACGTTGGGGCGCATCTACTCTGGATGTAGATGTTCTCTATCTCCCCTGGTCTGCAGCCCAGTTCCTATGGAGATAGAGTTGGCTCGATGTTTATCGGGGCTACTCACCTACTCGTGAGAGTTTCAAGGCCCGATGCAATTCACACATAGGAGATCTAGAAACAACTCAAATTTTCAGTCCATCAAAGATTACATCTGGGCCTATTCCCACATGATCATGTCCGTCTGATCAATCTTGGAATATTAGCACAATGTTGCAATCGTCAATACTCCCCCAGGGAAACATTTTCATTGCTGCCAAGATTGTCCTAGACAGAGGCTTAGTGAAAATGTCATCTATCTACTCATCTGTGGATAAGTGATGGAGTATCACCGCTCGTTCCATGTCTTTGATGAAGTCCTACAATATCCTTCATCTCAAATTCTGAAGTCAACTCCCTCTATCTGAGAGAATCCTCGAACCACGCTTCTATCTGCTGCATGCACCTTTGCGTCCTTCAAAGTGTCACAAAACCAAGTTGGCTTCTTCCTGATCAATGAATCCCTCTGAAGTTTGACTCCCTCTGAAGTCTGACTTCCTCTGAGTCCTTTCAAGTCTTTATTTTCTGTGGCAACCTTCTTGGAATACGTAGGATAAACTTCTTGAAACATAAACAACAAGAGAAAAAGTATTTTCAATATAATAACATTTTATATAGGAACCTATCAATTTCATGGTAATTCATTATAGCATTACCAAAGTGTCCTGCTTGAGAATAAGAACAAGAAATATCTCCTAGAGGAAATGTTAGTTTATATTGAAATTAAGTACAATAAGCATTTATATTAATAGTACATGCTACTAAGTATTCATTTGTTGCTAGCATTAATAAAATCTAAAGGATTGCAATACTTAAGCAAGAATAAAATATCAAACATGATGTGTAAACTTGGACTCTCGCTATTGTTTCGCTTGAGTTGCTTTTCTTCTGAGACAAGTATTCTTTCCAATCAAGAGAGTGTGTTGATCCTGTGAATGTATTAGATCTGAGATATTTCTGGCTCTACGATCGCTTCTTGGACAAATATCCCTTCTCTTTCCAGAGATTCAGGTCTGCAGTAGTTGTCGTTTATTGTTTCCCCTACTCCACATTCATGTGCTTGGAAGCTCCAAAAATCAAACTCTTCATCCTTTGAAGCCTGCTCTTCAGTCTCATGTTCCATAATTTTGCCCTTTTGTTCTTTGCAAGGATGATGTCAATCCTTGGCTTCCATGCTCTACCAAGAGACCATGCTTCTTCTATGCCACTCTAATTTTATAGAGGAAGTCATGACTATGTTTGACTTTGACCTTGAACAATCTTTTAACTTTGACCCAAAAATTCAACTTTGACATTTTTGATGGTTGAGAGCACCAGGAGATGCACTGGGTTAAGGCGCACTAGGATAACTAAAATTTAGTCCCAATACTTCATAGAAACATTCACTGCAACTGGCACGAAGGAACTGACAATGCAACAACAATTTTGCTACAATGAGCTTGACAGAGAGCTATAGATCTACCTTCCAAAGGTTAGACTGTTCTGAAGGTGGTGTGGGCCCATAAACTATTAGAATATTGTGCTCATTTAACCATAGACAATGTCACAACATTATCACCCAACGATATGAACAAACCCACCCCTGCGCATCTTAACCTTTGACAGAAAGAATGATTCCGGGAAGCAACACTAGACCCAACAGATGACCAAGAGAGTGCACATTCTCCAAGGGTAGCGCACAAGAAAAAGTACCAGAAATACTGAGCAAGATAATACCAGACAATTGCATCTACTACTCCTCCTCCAAACTTGCGCACTATTTCTAGTTTCCTGAGTGAGAGTGAGTGAAAAAATGAGGCAAGACGTCCTCTATTCATATTAATTCGTCCAGTGACTTTTTTGGCTGGGCCGACCTGACTTTCTGGTAATTATATTTTCTGTTTATCTTTTTCCTGTGAGGCCGACTTGTCTTCCTAGAGGATAATTCCCTAATATTATATATTTTGCAAAGCCTACATGTCCTCTAGGGTTTTCACACATCTGTTTAGGGTTTCTCTTGCTTCCATAATATTCTATTCTAGTCAAAGGTTACATATGGAGGTTAATACCTTCCGCAACTACCATAATATCAACACTACCTAGGGCTTCCTAGACTTCTACGCATTGCTTGGGGGGTTGTATTAGACTCGTTCCCTCTGTAGTCTACTACTGGGAAACTTTGCGGCCCTATTTAGCGGCTGTATCGATTTTCTGCTGTTCTTAGTGGCCGTACGTACCTCTGTTGGCTCATCTTGCCTAGCGGCCATGCACCCATGACCTTTTCTGCCGCCAATTCCTCGCTGTGGTGGCTCCTTTGCAACTAATGGATACCTTTGGTTGGTCAACGACTGACTCATGACCGAATGCTTCTTGTTATGTTAGCGACTACCTCCCTTGAAGTGCTTGGGGCCACTCCATTATGACTGCAACCTCATGTAGCTCCCCATGCTTGCTCGAATCACCTCTGTCGGTTGAGCCTCCCTCTACACAGACATACAATCTCTCACCCACGTCCACTGCTGTTGTTTACTTCAACCGACTCTCGATTTCTCTGTGAATCTCAGCCACGTCCACAACACCATGTTCTGCCCCTGCTATTCTTCGCCTAGCTCATGCCACAAATGCATTCCATAGCTAGAAACCTCTTCTGCTTCAGTTACCCATAACTCATGCTACTTCCATATAGTCATATTTGCACACGATTATGTCCTCCTCTGCCAAATTGAAAACTTAGCACACAACCACAATGCGAACTCAATGCTTGATTGTACTCTACCATTACTTGCATTAGATGTGCCACTCCTTCTCTGCACACGCCTACAACTGCTTACTCAACAACCACCTCTTTACTACCTACGTCTGTGCACGTGGCTCTCCAACTTCGGCTACTGAATCTCCTCCTCGTGAGCTTTCTACCACTCTGCGACATCCAATACTTCAACCATTTTTGACAACTCCAGCTCAGATCCTCTCTACAGTATCAATCCGTACGTCGTATGACGACTCTACAGTCTGTACGACCACTGTACATCTGTACAATTTTCCTTTTAATTATTTTTTTATTTACCCTTTCTACAACTGATCCTGCAATTAAAATTCCCCGCAAACAAATTTTCTCGCTGCTAATAAACTTGATCTCGAAAAATATGGTTTCCTTCAGAACCATAGCTCTGATACCATGTTAGTTTATCTCAAACCAATACATGGCTAATAATCCTAAATAAAATCACTTTATTAATTAAAAGAACAACTAGGTTGTTAACGAATTAATCAATGAAAGCATAAAACTGAAACCATACACATTGCACAAGATATCTCGGTAAACAACCCTGGAAAAAACCCCGAAGGAAAAACTAGAGCTTAGTTGATTTTATTAAATAAAATCTCGGGCTTCCGTCTTGGGATAATGGCCCATCATAGGAATACAATGCAACAAATAGCCAAGCCCTACAAACCTCAATATCATTCCTTCGATCTTGTTGGTTGGCTTCTATCTCCCTTGCTGCCCCTTTCCTCCTTTCCTCGACCCCTACCCCTCCACACTTGGATGAAATTCTCTTCACCCAATCAATGAGATGTCCTCACTCTGTGTGTGACATAAGCACATGAGAAAAGACTCATTTGCTCCAATGTACTTTCTGTGTGTCTCATCTTGTCACTTAGGCCGCCTTTTATATTGTTGAGTTAACCCTAAATCCAAAACTCTAGATCTACTAAAGTGATCAAGGGATGACATTAGATCTCCACTTCACTTCAGATCTATTGGCTAGGATTAAATCAACTCACTTAAGTTACTAATACCAAAAGGCATTTAACTTAATTAAACTCACATTAATCTAAAAGGTCATTCATTTTGATAATTAACACAAAGTGAATTTACTAAGGTTCTTGAGAGGCATCACAGATGACTTCCACATGATAGACACTGAGCATATGTGGAAGTACCTGTCCGATGCTAAATACATCAACATAGTGGAATTTCTCAAGAGCATTTCCAATGGCTCGAAGAGAGGTTAAACTCCAAATGTGCAGAGGAAAGTTTGGAAGTCTAATCCAAAATAGAGCTGAGGACATGGTATTTGTCATTGGATCAAAGGAAGGATACCAAAGTTTCATGGATAAGCCATATTTTCCCTAGAACTAGGAACTTGTTTTTTAACCAAATCCTTGTCATCAACATTATCAAACATCACAATAAAAAACCACTTTGAACATGGGAAAATAAATGCTTCTCCTTTAATATCGAGTTGCCAGAGCCTGAGATCCATTTGTGTAGGTTGACTAGACATGACCACAAACTGATGAACTGACAAATCAGAGCAGTGGAGCTATAGATATTTTCCTTAGATACAACTTATTTCACCAAAGGGATAGTGATAGCTGGAGCTTCTTGAACCATCAAACTATTAAAAGAATATTGCACAATGTCTCTGAAAGAGGGCTTACCAAAATTTATAGAGGAAGGAGGCAGGGCATAGGCACCAAAAGAATGCACATGATCTACATTCAAAATGGAGACAGAGTCGTTGAGGAGAGAAGATGTGGTTGTCACAGAAGGAGGTGTTGCTATTAAACCGAGAAAGTCGAGAGGGCCATCGCTCACTGCAAAATCCAACCCATAAGAAGGGTCGACCAAGCCAAGCATGGATTCCACCGCTAGAGAGCACGAACTGACATTGAGAGAGCACATGTCTAGGGTTAAACGCTAGTCGATGCTGTGATGGAGAGTCAAACACCGTTACAGTAGGAAACCTTTGTGATGTAAAAATTTGAAAGACATGGAGTGGGATTTGATCCACTTATGTGTGCACATGTGACAATACCATTTAATATAATCTCTTTGGGTGCAACCACATGTTTGATCACTACCTCAAGGTGTCCCCATGGCTCTAGGAAAGCCCTCACAGGAATTGAACCTTTCCCACTCCTCGCTCCTCACCCAATGGATCCAACCCCTTTTCAAAAGTTCTTGGTATTTATTAATAGATGTGTTTTTTACAGTTTTAATGAGATCCCTTTCATTTGGTTTCCCTCACATATAACTATACCTTCATTTTCCCCTTCTTTTCTCTATTTAAAATACATCACAACCACCATTATGTGTGTTATCTATGACTTTGATTTCATACTCCATTTTTTTCTGGATTTTATGGACAAACACTTATTAAATGGATTTATTCTTATCATATATTGCACTTTTTAATTGTATCTCATTCTATAATTATTGAGACCATTGAGCTCATTTCAATTTTAGACATCCTTATCAAGTAATCCTTTGATAACGTGTAGTTCTAATTAAATTCTAGGAGGTGTATATACTGTCATCTTCCTTTTCAATAAAAATGGATAAATTCACACAAGGAATTGGTGGCTTCCTCCATTTCTTGGAAATGAAGGTAGAGGTTTTAAATCCTTATACACGCTCAAGCCAAGGAAATTGTTACTAGATTAAAGTCAAGAAGACATAACTCTAGAAGGAATCTATCCCTATCTTAAAACCATGGCTCATTTTCCATGAATCATTTCCTATCATTGACCTTTTGAAAGTAAAAAATGAAGAAACCTTTAGCATAACAACACACACATCAATATTTTGTTATTCAGTGCACGAAGGTCATACTATTTGGCCA